>PNEQ01128843.1:0-38741 GCA_003012365.1 Medauroidea extradentata
TATTCCAAGATGGTGGATGGATGTAAAATTATTTTTTAGATTTTTTTTAATTTTTGAAATTTTTTTTAAATTTTTAAAATTTTTTTTTAATTTTGGGAAATTTTGGAAAGTTTTGAAAGTGACGTAATCCAAGATGGCGACCGGAAACAAGATGGCCGCCGGAAACAAGATGGCCGCCGGAAACAAGATGGCGGCCGCGGCACCACAGCACCACAGCCGCCAGCCGCTGGGCCAGAAGGAACATAACCTATCTACTCATTTACTATTTTTAATACGAAAACTCCCATGTAATTGAAAACCGTGTGTAGATAATTCAGTACTCACAAAAGTTAACATCTATTGGCCCAATAAAAAGATTTTTAATTAATTACAAGTTCTGCTGAGTGCTCAGTTTATAGTGAACAGACTATAGGAGAGGAGTCGGCCATAACATTTGTTAAGGAATCATCTCAGCTTTCGTGCGTAGCGACTTCGAGAAACCATAAAAAAACCGCAATCAAGATGACCGGAATCTGAACCGGGGATCGAACATGGGTCCTCTCGAATGCGAGTCGAACGTATTACCGTTGTGACATCTCGCTTGGCTGATTCCAAGAAAGAAGAATAACTATTTATGAGCTTCCAAAATATAGGCTACGTTTGTTTACAGCAAAACACATCATGGTTTATAAACCTTTTTGTTAGCTCAATTCGACATGTGTTTACTTTAGATGTAACGTTTAATTTTTTTCCACGTGTATTGCGTGTATTGTGAAATAAACTGTACATTTTAGGAAGGTAAATTTTAGCGTAATGTTTAATGATGGCAAGATCTCTCTGAAATATGTAAATTTGTATGACCGGTTTATTAGCACACTTTGGCGAATGTAGAAAGGAGTGTTAGAAAACATATTACGTAAGTACACTCTCAGCCCTTGTAAACCTATATTAATTTATAAAGCCACGTGTTTCAGAATTGTAGAATGGGGAAATAATATAACTGATTTAAGGGCCTAAAAGCGACCAAATTTTCGTGCATAGAATTGATCTATATTGCATAGTGTTCTGCTAAATGATCCATGTTCCAATAATAATCTTAACACGTATTATTTTAGCGCAGAGAAATTGCTCCTCTCAGTTACCAGTAAGCCCTTACAGAGCCGTTCTTATTAATTTATTTTTATTGTAAAAACATTTTTACTAACTAACTTAACATTTCCACTCTGCAATTGTAACCATCGCCGCTGCATTTTAATTTACGTATACTTTCTCAGATATCTTGACCAATGAAACTATACATGAATCAGAGTTGTGGTATAATTTCATACCTCAGACAAGTTACGCGGCAGAAACTGAGAGCTCATTGCTGTTGTGTATCTGCAAATAAGTTAGTTGTAATATCTACCATTAATTTCGTATCTGCCTGGAGGAGTGTGTGATTTTGTGAAGAAAGTTATTAGGAAATGCCGTTTTGAAGGGTTTCTGGAGGGTTTCGAAATTAGAAATATTGTTCCTCTATTAGGTTTTTGGTTTTTAGAAAAGTTTTTTATCATGCACCCCCCCCCCCCATTTTTTTTAGAGAAGCACCAACATATTTATAAAATTTTCAATGTGAACGCTTATTCCAAATTATCAAAACAATCCTGCCCGAAAACATTTCACATGGTATTATATTATACTTAATAGTTATTACTTTTGCAAAATTTTCGTAGTCAAGAGCTAACATGATACAAAGAGTAGTTTCTTATTGCACCGTACAAGTTGCGACAGTTCGCAATGAAAGGAAAGAACATGTTATATTTTCTTATTTTATATATTCACTATGAAAAAGAAATTTTCTCGCGAAATTTAGTCCAATATCGCCGTCTCGCATATTTTTGAATGTAACTTATCTTGCGTCGGGTAAAGAAGGTTGGTTAATCAGTGCATTGGGAACAAATTCAATTAATTCACAAAAAAAAGATGGTATATTAACTCAGAGCAGTGCAGTATAATAGTCAGATTAGACCCCATGTGCTACAATTTTTAATACGTTGTATTATATTTGTAAATTAGTTTATTTTACGAAGCTACTCCATGTGTACCCAATACGATAATTAACGTGAAGATATTACAAACTTCAGACGAGAGCGGAATGTTGCTGTCATGTCAGCACACTTCATGAACACAAAGCTAGGTGGTGCAATGTTAACACACTAAACTCTCATTCGGTATTGCCCATGTTCTACTTCCCAGCGCCATACTACTTGCTTTCAGTTTTATAAGATTTCCGAAAATCTCCCCAGGCGAATTCTGGGATGATACCTTCACATGCACTGTGAAAAATTTTCTGCGTCGATTAACGGAATTTCCGGTAAAATTTCTCCGGATACCTTCAAGAATTCACGGAAACTTATTTCCTAATCCGATAGAAGTTTCCGTAAAACAGTTTCAACACACGGAACTGAGCCATACTTACATGTCTATAATGCTACAATTGCATTTCTACAGATTTGCAGATTTGTCGGTGATATTATTAAAATATATCGGTAATATTTACAATTCTCTAACCCATAAATTTACGATTATTTTCCATGCAAGTGTTCGCAGACTTATGGACATATTACGTATGATTCCGTAGTGTATATTTACTATAAACATTACCATATTTTACTTTTACGGACACTATTTCCGTTCATTAGCGATAAATTTCCGTTAAAATTCATAAAGGTGTACATAAGAGTATTTCAAGTGGTACCGAGTACCAGTGGAATTTTTGGCATGTTACTAAGAAGTACTACACAACAGTTGCTAAAAACTCTTACAAACATAAGGTGGTACTGTTAAAAAACATTCGCTGTTTTACGGAGAAGTGCTGGTCAAAAATTCTCTAGAAGTGTCCGTTAATTTACGGAAGGCAGTTATCTGATAGTTACATTTATGGAAACTCACATATTTATGAGACTTTATTATGATGCAGGCACAATATTGCGCACGATTATTTTTTAGTTTATTCTCGCAGTTTTACATACATTTAATTAACGAAACGTAATTATGTACAAATGTGTTACAAAATAATGTTTCCGTTAATTAAACAGACATTTCCGTAAAATTATCCGGAAATTCACGGAAATTTTTAACAATGTGTCCATGGCTGATTCCTCTAGTTGTGTGAGACTATCTCTAATTACCTCGCTGTTGACGAGACGTTAAGATCACTTATCATACAATACCGTTTTATAAACACTGTTTTGAAGTCTTAAAACGATCATTTACGACTACCGTACCTCAAAATGTGTGTCTTGGATTAATAAAAATCTGTCACACAGCACAAAATTTAACATAACTACAGATTTACCCCTAATCACTTGTTTTCTTTTTTTTTTTTTTGTATTAATTTTATAATATCACTCATGATACTCCTTACATTAACAAACATTAGGGTACAGAGTTTGTTAGATCATCACAAGATATTTAACATTTATAAAGCCCCAAAACACAAACTTGGCAATTTACATATATGACTTACCATGCATAAAACCAACAATTATAAATTTCTTACGAAATTGTGAAACACTTAATATATTTTAATTAGGAACTCATTATAAAAACATTTCAAAGTACAAATCAATAAATAACAATTATAATTTAAAACAGTTTCTCAAATGTAGATAGTATATTTTCACATTAATCTTTCAATAAATGGTTTAAACAAATTGAGCCGATCTACATGTGCCATATTATTCTTAGAGATTGAAAACACAATAACCATATTATGTTCTTAGTTTGACTTTGAACTTACTTTTGTTTAATATACATAATTCTTATTCATAATTCGTATGGTTATTGCGTAAAGTTCTGTTGAAAAAAAAACGGTTCTAAGAAACACCTGCACATTCGTTCAGTTCTTATTTGACGTGTAGAGATGACACGATATTTGATGTTCGTGTCAGTGTCACCATTTGCGTTCGTTTGCACCTGTACCATGGAGTTCCAGGTAGGCAGCGTCATTTAGCATTAGACATCGTACTCTGAGCAAGCTTGTACTTCTCGAAAGTCGTCTCAACCATGGACGTCAAAGTACAGGCCTGTACACTGGCATGAAAATTAAGACCATGATCCACCATTTCGACTGCTTTTATAATAATTGAGGAGAAAACTTTCAAAACCAGACATGTCCACCTTATCGAGCTATAGAGGGAAGTGAATGAATATCATCTTTTATTGAACTTACTGAGAATAAACGTACCCATTTCAATAGGACATGCGTTTTGTTTATGGAATCTGAGTTCATACTCGTATTTAACACATCTTGCTTACTTAGAAAGGGTATTTAACTCATTTTTTTGGTTTTTGGACATGTCTGGTTTTGAACGTTTGTTCCTCAATTATTTTTGTCATCCTAAACGAGAGCAAAAATCGAGAAACTGTTACACGATATTCTTAAAACAGCGTAGCCTATACTATGCTAACTATTTATTTTTTCAAGACAAAATTCACAATTATTTCAGCTAATTTCACAACTGAGGAGATTTCTGGAAGACAGGCTCGTAGAACAATGTGCCCGATTTCGGGAAATGGTTTAACTATAATCGTGATATTGTGTAATATGTTCCCTCACAATTTTGTTAAGGTACTCCAAAAATAAAGATTGGGAAATTTTTTTATTTGTAATGAGCCATATTGGCGCACCAACATCTATGAAATTTACAGATGATTCTATTAATCTTTTTTTTTTTTAAATTGAAGGTAATATTGCATTACAGTATGTGTTTGTTTAGCTTATAATTATTGTGTACGTAACTTCAATTGTATTGCCGAAATACTGTGTATGACAAAATATTTAGACCTCAATATCTCAAAACACCAATTTTGTGTATGTGCCCTTCTTCTAGAAAAAGCCCCAATTAGGTTTCTTTATTAATGAACTAATAAGCCAAATATTCATGGTTATTCATCTAGAAAAATTAGACTACATAGTAAAAACTGTTTTAAACAAAACTGTGCAATAGTTTTTCTATATCTGCTCTCGTGGCCTCTTATTAGGCAAAGTATAGTATGAAAGTTCGTCAGCGTCTCTAGCATACCGATGCTGCTCTAAAATTTCAGTAATTGTAGCGAGTGGGAAGGTCTGTTTAGCTCGTGACCAAGCTACTATGTAAACAAGTAACAAATAGTTTTAGCAGTGAAACAGCACCTCTGTAATACTGGGGGATGTTACTTTTATTTGAGAAATTAATTTGGTATGTAAGAAGACCAAACAGTTATGTTGGAAGTTAGGCTAGTGACTAGACTTGCATTGGTTGAAAGTCGTTCTCTCGGTTCACTCCCTACTCGACGTTTAATTTTTTAGCCGGCCTCCGTAGCGTGGTTGGCAGCATATCGCCCTACGGTGCGAGAGGTCTTGCGTTCGAATCCCAGCAAGGGCATGTATGTTTCTGCCGTTTACTTAAAGAATATGGTCAGCGCTTAACATCGAGGTCTTCAGCGCTGGTGAGGGATGGCATGAGGTGAGTATGGAGCAGCGACGGAATGAAAGGGCGGGGGAAACGGGAGATCCCCGAGAAAACACGCCGACCAATGGCATTGTCTGGCTCGAATCCCACATGCGAAAATCCGGGGACCGACCACGCCGGGAATCAAACCTGGATCGCCTTGGTGAGAGGTGATAGGTCTGACCCCTCGGCCACCGCGGCCCCCTCCTTAAGGGGTATGTATAGGTACGATGTCGAGCGGACGATTGGAATACTCAATCGTCAACAACATCTGAACTACTCATCAAAATTCGACGAGATTTTTTTGCCGAGTAGATAATTTATCAGCGGACGTTTATTTATATAGCACTATGCGGTAGTATGCTTTACATTCTAGTAAAAAGTTATAAACTGTTTTTTTAATAAAGTCTTGAAACCACAAAATCAACAAAAATGGAAAACTTTTGTTATTATAACTTTTAGTATGATTGTATCTAGGCCTCTGCAAAATCCAAATTTCAAACATTCTCGCGTTCACATTTGAAAATAATTTTACTATACGAAATTCTCTGCGCGAGAGTTTTGTGGATGTTAAATTTATTTTCGAATGAAAACGCAAGTATTTTTGAGATTCGGTTATTGTACCTATACCTAGGCCTAGATACTATCATATTAAAAATTATAAAAATGTCAGTTTCCATTTTTATAGGTTTTGTAGTTTCAAGCACATATTTTTCTCAAAATAGTTTTTATTTTTTTTTTATTTGAAGTTAAAGAATACTACCACATAATTCTATATAAATAAACGTCCGCTGATAAAATATCTACTCGGCAAAAAAACTCATCTAATTTTGATGAGTACTTCAGATGTTACTGACGAGTGAGTATTTCAGTCGTCCGCTTAACACTGTACCTTTCCATACCCCTTAAAAGTTATGTTACCTGGCAGGTGAGCAATACTGCAGCGTGGTACAGAAAGCATTTCTTATTACGTAACTGTTAAAAATGTCTGCAGTGTGTTTATCTGCTAAAATAAGACACTCGTCATTCTACTATGGCTCTAAAAATGCCGTTCGCTAGTTAAAAACATTATTACCAAGCTCTTCAAAAGTGCTAAAAACGAAATTTTTACCATCCTGTAGCTGAAAAAATACCAACCTTAATCGTAAAACAAAGTCATAGAAACCTGCGTTGGACTTCACCACGTAGTTTCCATAACTAAAATAACTGGATCACGGCTTGAAGTCCCATTGAAAAACACAATCTACTGTAGCACTGCACCATAATTTAGTCCTTCGCACCTAGAAGCGATGAGAGGTTTTACGGGCGTGTTATGTTCGACTAATCGCCGTCCCCGTGTCTGTGCCTAAAACGTATTTAAATAAGAAGCTAAAAAGCTAGTGTCTACTAACCCTTAACCTCTGTTTCTACTTTTCATGTGATTTATTTTTACAGCTTAAACGAGAATATATATGAAAAATCTGTTTGACAGTTTTGGTTAAAATAGTTTTAGCCTTGATAGTTATTTTTCTTTAACACAAGAAATTATACGGTTTCGAATATAAAGTCAACTAACAAGAATTTCGTCAATAACATAATTAGCCAAAACTATTGTATTTGCAGCCGTGAAAAAATCAGTCGACAAGCAGAAGACGATTTTAAACAACACTGCCAGACAGATTTTTAAATCTGCTGTTGTTTAGGAAAAAAATAATATCGCTAAAAAAGTAGAAACAAGAAAGCAAGGCGTTAAGTTTAGAGGGGGCCGCGGTGGCCGAATGGTCAGACCATAATCCCTACCACCAATGCGAATTATATACTCATAAAAATGGCAAATACCATTATTTACAATTGTCATTGAGTATTTTATCCATATTGACTAAGGAAAAAGCGTAGAATCCAATAATTGTTTTCAGCGTTTATTTATCTACCTCGATCTCTTAACGATCCAAGCGCTGAACTAGCGTGCAAGGTTCCCGCCGAACGGTTTTTGCAACGCAATTTTCGTCACTACTTTTTTATTTTTCATTTGTATCAGATATTTTATTTCTTATTTTAGACACAAAATGTGACTAAATTTGGATATTATGAAATTTTTTCATCTCTCATAGTTACCTCGTAATAGCTTGCTAAAGTCCAAATTTGCATGCTTCCGTTTTTAGGACAACACTAAAACCAACTGACAAACCAAACAAAAAAATTAACTGTTGATAAAGACATCGAAGGCTACAATGTCGCGCCCATAAAAACAAAGAATAATTTTTTTTTGCATTTAAATAAAAATGCTAAAACAAAAAATATTTGAAAAATTTTATGAAATTTTTTAAAATACAAAAATATTTTATGTTGTGGTTAAACATAGCTGAATTCGTAGTCTACAACATCGTTATTCACTGTGAATTTTTTTAGTTTGGTAAGCGAGTTGGTTTTAGTGTCGTCCTTAAAACAGAAACATGCACATTTTTGCATTACCGAACCACTACTCAAAAACTATTCGAAGTAAAAAAAAATTAAGAGGAAAATTTAGTCACAATTTGTGTCTAAAACAGGGAAAAAAACCGATACAAATATAAAAATAAAAAAAATTGTGATGAAAATTGCGGTAGCCGCGCCCAGAAGCGGTGACCATATAATTTTATTGTTGAAAAGTCTGCAACTAAGTTCAATGCAGGTCGCAATCTGAGTTTCACATACAGACGGTTTTGAAGTACAGCAGTCTGAAAAGGCTGTTTTTAGCCACGTTGGAGGGCTTAGAATAAGTGTTTTTAATGAGCGTGGCGTCTTAACAATGATGTTCCGATCTTGTCTGAAGTTTTTCTTTTCTTACGTTGGCACAATGGACATACTTGGAATATTTTCATAGTAAAAACCTGTTTACGAACACACTGCAACACATTTGAAGCGTGGAGTAGGCGGCCATTAATAATTTTATATTTATTTATATGAAATAGTGTTAGTTTTGTGAGTACATTTTACTCTTACGAAACAATTTTAGCTCTCATAGTTTTCTCATAACGCATGTTCTGCTGCCATGCAAATAGTAAAAACCAATCAACTTACGTACGTAAAATAATTCACAGTGAAATAATCCACAGTGAAATAACATACTATGGGCTACGTAATAGAACCTTTGAAAAAATCCCGCAAACTGTTCTTGTATTTTATAAAAAAAAATTTTGTGTACTTTTGCGATTTTTTTTTAAATTCAAAATATTACGTTGTGGGTTTTTTAATGTTGTATTGCGTAGCTCATGGGATGTTAATTCACAGTAAATTATTTTGTTTTAAGTAGATCAGTTGGTTTTCACTTTTTGCATGGCAGCGTAATAATAAAATTTTGACTTTGACTTCCCGTTATGAGAAAACTATGAGAGTTAAAATTATTTCGTAAGAGTGAAATGTACTGACAAGTATCGTCTACAAAACTAACAAAATTTCTTTAAAAAAAAAAAAAAAAATTATGACCTAACCGCATTTGAACACCCGTAAGTCTAACAACGTGAAACCTGGGGATGTAAACAAAACAAGTCAAAAATTAATTAAGTTTTTTTTACAGTCAAATGTCCGCAGTTATTCTTGGGATAGGCCATGCAAGTATCACAGACTAGATAGTAATACAGATACGAAATGCCGTGGCGGTTCGTTTGATGTTGGCGAACTATGCCGTTTATTGGCTGCCCGAGACTGTTTATGTGTATGTTTGGCTCCTGCATGTTACTGCAAGTTTCCTATTGGCCTGGATGCCGATTATCAGAGTAGGTGCCTTACGCTGATTTGCAGTAGGTGTTTCCGCCATGTTGCTGGCCAGGGAAGCCATTTTGCTGGCGTGTGTGACTGAGTTCGCTGGCCTACCGGCTATTTCACATCTGTATTCATAAATATTCTGTACCGGTATCTTCGGCGCGCGAGGTCATCTCAGTCTCAAGTCGACAACGAAAACGAAGCACTCGTTCGTGCGACGACCCGGGCGGGCACGATGACACTTCGTCCTTTATCTCCTGCTGATAATCTTTCCCCGCGATGTGGACATTTGTTTTGCAAGGTGTGCAAGGCGGTATGGAGAGGTGGAGTAAGTTACGTAACGGTGACGTGGTTGAAACTTGACCTCCGGCTGTGTGGCAGTCGCTATAATAACTCCGCCGCGGGCGACGTCGGCAGGACAGTTTGACGCGAGAAGCTGACAGCAACAGGTGAGTGCTCAACTGTTACGTCGCACTGTGCTGTAGGCCTGCACGATAAGTAACATAGCCGTCTTTAGTAGGAGACCGCGGCCTAAGAACTGGCAACCCTGCCAGGAACGGTAATTTTAACACTAATCGTAACTTTCCAAAGGCAATGGCTGTACTTGATCCGTTGTTCTGTCCTGCATACCGGTGAATCAGGAGAAGCCACTGTCGTTGGCGAGACAAAATAAGTGTTAAAATGAACCTTCTTGGCAAGGTTGCCAGATGTAAGGCCGCGGCCTTCTACTAAAGACGGCTATGTAAGTAACCTTAGCATTAGTACAGCGGTTACAAACTTTCAGGAGAGGGTACGCCCAGGCGAAAGGAAATCACAAGCAATGCATAATCGGAAACGCTTTCCTGCAACACAAAGAACACGAACACGGATGAGAAAAATTGTTTATTCATCCTAATAGAGCAAAAAATCCGGGTAGTCTTTCACTGGGGATGAGGATCGATGTGTCTTTATGTTCTTTTTTTTTTTTTTTTTTAGTTTTTTGCTGTATTAAGGATAATAAACATGTTTTCCACTCTTGTTTGAATCCCTCCTTTCTTGTGTTTTGTGTCGTTAATACCGCGTCAGTGGTATCGCGGTGGGCGAATGGTCAGACCTTTCGCCTCCCACCAAGGTAATCCTGGTTCGATTCTCGGTGGGATCGGTTCCCTGATTTTTCCATGCGGGTTTTCTCTGGGATCTCCTGTTTCCCCCGCCCTTCATTCCGGCGCTGCTCCATTCTCACCTCATGTCACCTCACCAGCGCTGAAGACCTCGATGTTGAGCGCTGACCAAAATCTCTCACTATCGCGCCGGAGAAGCGTTTCCGACCATGCATCCCATCGTCTGGGTGTACGCTACCTTTCCTCAAAGTTTGTAACAGCTGTACTGAAACATCCTGTAGATATAAGGTTTATGCTTAACCAGCTTGCACTCGCTGAGATAACACGCACGAGGCTAGAGACCGGAAAAATTCACGGTTTCACTGGCTTGTAGGCTAGCCTCCAAGAATATAATGTACTCATGGAAATAATAGCCGCTCATTAGCTGTTCCATAACACAGTTGATATGAGCCTTCATTTAGTTACGTTTTGTTATTGGCTCGGCGACTTCCGGGAACTGTCATAATTACGGACCCGGTTTTTTCGCGAAAATAATTTTGCCCCAGTTTGTTCCGGTGACTTACGTGCACATCTGCAATTCTGCTTCATGGTTACTGGCAGCGTGTCTATGTGAAGAGCCGTATCTCATTTGACTGAGCCAATCTTAAAAACTTTCCTGCAACACCACATGTCTGTGATTTGCCGGTAGAATCTCAAAGCTCAAACAGAATTGCAGATGTGCATGTAAAGCATCGAAACAAACTGGGGGAAGTCATTCTTTTCGCGAAAAACATGGTTCATTGTCATAAGAGTCGAGGGCCAGTTATGAAATTAACTCGAACTTATACCAGCTCGAATTATAGCTAGTTCCTAAAAGAAGACGTGAATTTTTCAGGTCTCCAGGGATAACATACACACAGTGAAGCTAGTCCATTTCATTGATTTAAAATTCATATATGGCATTACATACTGTAAGGTTCCATCAGCAAAACTATTTCAAGAAAATAGATTTCGTAACCTGTATTGAAAATTTTTACAGCTACCTATTTTTCTTACACTTCCTGACATTTTCCGGAAGAGTAAAAAATCCGACTTCCGGTACCGGGAATCGAACCCGAGCCTCCTGGGTGAAAGCCAGGTATCCTAGCCACTAGACCATACCGGAGAAGTTACTTAACTCGGTCACACTGGTAAATTTGTACCGTGAGTACCGCGTACAAATATTTTGGCCACATAAAGGCAATGAGTTGGGGTGTTGTTAACACACTAGTCACACATTCAGGAGACGTGGACAGTATTCCAAATTCGGTCATCCTTATTTTAGTTACCGTGATTTTCCGACTCCATTTCATGTGAATACTGGAACTGTTCTTTATTTCACTCCGCGGTGCCTCCCACCAAGGCGATCAGGGCTCGATTCCCGGCGAGGTCGATCCCAGATTTTCGCATGTCAGAGTCGTGCAGGACGATGCCTTTAGTCCCGTTTCACCCCACACTTTCAATCCGGCTGTGCTCCACTCTCACCTCATGTCACCCTTCACCAGCGCTGAAGACCAAAAATCTCTCTGTTTATTACGAACCAGCAGTCGCTTTCTTTCCTAGTATGGAGTGTTTGAGTCATTCTTTCCCTTTGCAAAGACCTTAATGCTTTTGACGTAACTCTTAGGGCCGATATTATAAACATCTTTCGAATGACAACCAACTGCTATCCCCATAAAGAAAGCATTGGTGAGCAGTTGGTTGTCTTTCGAAAGAGGTCTATAGATACGGCCCTTAGTCTTAGTCTTGACGTATCTACCTATCCATATTTTGACCACACGACCAAGTTTCCTTACATATATTGCGTTCAGTTCTTTACTTTGATACTGTGGTGTTTGATCGGCTTCTAATGGTTGTACGAACAGATCCGTTAAAAAAAAAAACACACTCGCGTCTAAATAAACGATTAAACCTCTCCGGCTTTTTTCGCTACATCGCGTCGGTTACGTCCGACTCTTCCCGCCATAGTTTCCTAACCGAACCTAAAATATCATAACCTCAACTAATCTAGGGTAACATCGCAACGAAAAAATAGCTAGTCCGCCATCTTAGGCGGTCAGCCATATCGGATTTAGAATGACGTCACTTACCTAACCATGCACTGTCATCCAAACTAAACGTGTGTGCAAAATTTCAGCTCAGTTTGTTGAGGATAACTACTTTAAAATTCATTTGCAAGATTTAAAATGGACAAACATGCATTGCAAGTTAAATAAAAGTTTGTGAAATAGACTAATTTGTTTTCGTCGTGTAAAGTAGCTGGTGTACGAACATTAAACAGCGTCTTATATTATGTAACTACTCGTGCGCTAGAACAACAAGCACACTACTTTCTAAGTATTTCCACGGAGTTGTACATCATGTCGTTTAGAGCTATCTCACACAGCTGTGACCTTGCGAGGCGGGAAAACTGTGCATCATTCGAGGTCTTTCTATTTCGTATGGTGACGTCATCGCTGAGCTGCTGCTACTCCTATCTTGGGCGGCTATGAATGGATACTTCGTATCTGTGTAGGTATGGTGAGAGGCTTAGGTCACTCGGATTGGCGAGAAAGAGTTAAATTTCAACTCGGGAGTTACTGCGTATAGTGATATTCAAAGGTGCCGTTTATTTTGAAACATAAAATGTATAAATAGCCTATCTGCTGCTAACGTCATATTTCGTAAGAAGTCACTTAACGTATTGTATACCGTTTTCAGCATAATTATGAATTCCCGTAGTCTTTAAATCCTCACATGCGTTCAATACTAACCTGGTTAACCTCTACGAAACGATCAAACCTGGTCAATTTGCCGTGCAAACGTAATTACGTAACTTAAGGATGTACAAGTAGGATAAAATCATAATTTTATATTTGTATGACATAGTGTTAGATTTGTAGACTTTGATTGGGGAAAAAAATTTCTCTTACAAGAAATTTATCTCAGCCAGTTAACCATAACGTCATTTCAAACTCAAAATTTGCATGTTTTTAGTTCGTTTACATCGCGTAAACCAATAAACATAATGGCATGAAACAATTCACATTGAAACTTCATGTCACGGGCTAAGCTTGAAGCGTACAGAAAAAAATTACAAAATATTTTTGTGTTTAAAAAAATCTGAAATTTATAATTTTTGGCTACTTTCCGAAATTTTTTACTAACTAAAATTTTGCAATTTTTTTTATTTCTGCCGTAGCCAGTGGCATGTAGTTTTGATGGGAATAATTAAATTTTACAATACGTAATGATTTTTGCACCGTGCATGAAGTAAAAACTTGCATATTTTTACTTTTAAATATTATGGTCAAACAGTCTAAGATATTTTTTGTGAGAAGAAAATGTACTCCCAATTAACTTCTACAAAACTTAGATTATTTCATACAAATATAAAACTATGGTTTGTTTCCTCATTTTAAAGCCCAAACAGGTTAGATTTCGTAAATGTCGTTACACTCAACCGTGCTAAGTTAGTTAGCATACATAACTCTACTAACGAATTTTATAACTTACATGGCTGAAAACGTTATTTCAAGACACAGGCGAACACTATAAAAACAACGAATTTTTGTCGAAGCTTTGCCCAAGTAATATTCGAGCACAGTATTCCAAGTGCTCGTCACTTAAATCTTCATTACGTGATGTTTGAACAAAATATTGTATGCTTTGTAGAAGTTTCAGGTGACTACATAATTCTTGCAAAAGCAGTATTAAGCGGTCATGCTTTGCTTTATTACGGCAAATTCGCATCTCGCTGGGACGTACAAATAACGCAGATCAGTTTACTTACTGAAATGAAGTAAGTATTGCATGCTCTGATATTTTTTTTATATGTAGAAAACACAAGATTTTTATAGTATAAAAATGTTGATTTAAAATAAAATTTATAAAATTTCAGACTCTTATAATGGCAAAAGAAATATATATGTGATGTGTTTTTAGTACATTCTTAAAGTTTTTTTACTTATTTACCGTTATATGGTGGAATATATTTGAGTAAATGTTGTTTCAAGCAAAAACATATACAACTTAGCAGGAAGTTATTTCTACAAAACGAACCCTCTCGTACAGTGGTGGATCCAGTATTCTGAGAAAGGGGGGGGGGAGTATGCCTTAAAAAGTGTGTATACATACACCCCAAGCCAAAAGAGGGAGGTCCGGGGGTCTTCCCCCGGGAAAATTTTGGTTTTAGAGATGCAAAATGGTACTTTTTAAGGAGTTTACACACAAAATATTTCATTAAATAAGTAAGAAAATTATGCTAATATAAATTAATTTAGAAAAAAATTTAAAAAATATAATAAATTTGACTTTAAAATGGGGACCGGGACCCATGCCCCCCCCCCTAAATCCGCCCCTGCTCTCGTAGGACTATATAACAATAAATAATTTAGAGGACGTCAGTGGTGTTTGAATGCTGCTCTACGCCACTTTTGCAAGCGGAATAGTGGTAATTCACTTCAAAATCAATGGCATTTCACAGCAGACAAATAGGAAATTGTATCAAGTAAGTTACCAGAGTTTTGTTATTTAATCTTATTGTTGCATAGGTCCGTTTTGGCGATCATTGCACTTGCAGTAGATTGGAATTTCCACCGGCATACATATGTACACAAATAATATTAACTTTCATGCAGTTTAACACTTGCTTATTTTTGACAATCTATATTGGCGAAGTATACTGCAACTATTTGTCAATGGTACTTGTGGTGAAAGAATATCCATGGAAATAAATTCGTGTACCTTAACAATATACTGAAGTAAGGAGTATTAAAACCAAAGTTATTCTAAATAAATAGTTTCTAGGCTACACGCGTCGTCGCTCTTCTGCTGCAAGAGAATGTAGGTTATCTTGTGCAAAAAAATAATAATAATAATCTGCAACGCGGAAGCAGACAAATGGTTATCTTATGCGTCATTGCGTGCTGAAAGACTTGTAACATTTGTTTTGCACTGTGTGACGCATACATCCTGACAGCCAATTAACAACTCTCCCATAAAAGCTTACCTGCTTTAGCAACATTTAGTGGTTACAAACGTAACCGTTGTTTTCGAATGAGGTAGGCAAGTAGTAGGACAGCGAGGTCTTGAAGGGACGCAAACAGTGTATTTAAAAAAACTGTGAAGTAATCATCAATGCCAAGCAGTGTGGAACCGTCCCGATAGTGCACCTTGAGTGATTTTGGAACGCCACAAAAACTCGAATGAAGGATAGCCGAAGGTTTAATCGAACCCGCGTCCTTCCGGATGATTGTTCAATGCATTAACCACTGCATCAACTCGCTGGATTTGTCCGATCAAAAAATGTATGTAACGTTGCAAATGGTAAATCATTGTTAAGTGTTGCTGGTATCATACATTAGCGTATCCGCAGAGCCAGTGATTTTTGGTGAAAAGAATTCTGCAACATCTAGTTTCAATACCTTATGTGCACACCTGCAACTCTGGTTCGTGATTATTGGCAGAATATAATAGGCAGGGGCTTCATTTGGGGCTACAGGGGGGAAGAAATGCCCCCCCCCTCCCCGGGATTTAGAATTTTATGTGTACAAATATATTTTTTTGTATTTTCAAATTTAAATAATGCTTACTTAAGCACATAAAACTGAAGTTTTATTATTAAAGCATTTATACATGCTTAATTAATAAAAAATTGCAACAAGGTCACTGTCCGCGGGAAATTAAAATCTTGCCCCCCTCCCCTTCCCTAGAAAAACCTGAAATGACGCCGCTTAGGGCAGAGGCGTGGCTCATTTGACTGCACCAACCAGAACAATGTCACCGCGACACCACATGTCCGTGAGTTGCAGGTAGGACTCCGAGACTCCGAAAGTAAAAAACTTCCAATCACTGACCATGAAGCAGAGAAACAGATGTTCACATAAGGCATTGAAACAAACTGTTGCAGAATTCTTTTCACCAAAAATCACTGGCTCTACGTATTCGTAGAGCCACGATTTTATGGCGAAAAGATTTTTGCAACATTTGGTTTCGATGCGTCAGGTGCACACCTGCAGCTCTGCTACATCGTCTGTGTTTGGATGATTTTACTCTCACTGGCCTTGGCAAATTATAGACGTACAGACTCACAATAATCTTATTCTGATTGGTGCAGTCAAATGAGAAACGTGTCTTAACATAGACACGCTGCCAATTACCTTGAAACAGAACTGCCGATGTGGACGTGAGTCACTGAAACAAAGTGGGGCAAAAATCTTTTCGCGACAAAATCGTGGCCCTACGTATTCGTAATGTTCTAATGACTTCCACCGAAGAGGTTCGGCATAGCCGTCTTTAGTAGAAGGCCGCGGCCTTCGAACTGGCAACTCTGCCAGGAAAGGTCATTTTAACATTTCTTGTAACTCTCCAAAGGCAATGGCTGTACCTGATTCGTTACACTGCCCTGCATATCGGCGAATCAGGGGAAGCCACTGTCGTTGGCGAGACAAAAGAAGTGTTAAAATGACCCTTCTTGACAAGGTTTCCAGATCTAAGACAGCGAACTTCTACTAAAGACGGCTATGGGCTCAGTCGATGCCCAGTATCGGAAGTGAAGATATAATTCTACGATAAATGTAAACAAGTTCAGGAAATGTTAGAAGCTGTAAATGGTATACCTATAACTTACTAAATTAACTGATCAATGTACTTGGCTACAAGGAGGCAAAATTTAATGTATTGCAATTGTTTTGTTGCATGAATTTTAGCGGCAATGGTATACATAAAATTTAATAAAGAATATTTTTATGAGCTCTGATTTCGTTTGAATCCACACACTGAATTAGCAGCATAAAATCTTTGGATAGTCCAAAGGTCGAAGACGTGAAACGTTAGTTACTAGAGCCATGATTTTATGGTGAAAAAAATTTTTTGCATCAATTGGTTCAATGTCTTACGTGCACATCTGCAGCTCTGCTTCATGGTTAGTAATTGTATGTTTTAACTCTCACTTGTATCGGGTTTCTACTAGCAAATCACAGACGTATGATACTTAGGTACCCTGTCTTTTCGCGAAAAGAATTTTGCCCCAGTTTGTTGCAGTGCCTTACGTGCACATCTGCAGTTCTGCTTCATGGTTAGTAATTGTATGTTTTAACTCTCACTTGTATCGGGTTTCTACTAGCAAATCACAGACGTATGATACCTAGGTACCCTGTCTTTTCGCGAAAAGAATTTTGCCCCAGTTTGTTGCAGTGCCTTACGTGCACATCTGCAGTTTTGCTTCATGGTTATTGCCAGCGTATCTATGAGAAGAGCCGTATCTCATTCGACTCAGCCAATTGCAAAAACTTTCCTGCAACACCGCACGTCTGTGACTTGCCGGTAGAATCCCAAGGCTCGCGACAGTTAAAATATCCAACCACTGACCACGAAGCAGAACTGCAGATGTGCACGTAAGACATTGAGACAAATTTGTGCAAAAATATTTTCGTGACAAATTCGTGGCCCTATTAATTACCACTAAAATACAAAATTTTATATTCAGGTTTTTAACGTCAATGTAGAAAAACTAAAAATATAGCAACAACAGCTTTAAGTATTTGCCGACGTTATATGCAAACAATCTGCCATATGTTCAGCATGATCTCTTGTATCGCAATCAAAAGTACAACATTTCGGAATCAGAGATTGTGACCGAGTAATACGTCCCAAAAGAGTTTGCTACGTTTATATTTATTTTCTGTCCTATTTCTACTTCTGTCCGTATCTACGATGATTGAAATGGATTAATGGAAGACTGTTGATGTGCCCAGCTAGCTAAACAAAACTCACATTTCTGATTATAAAACAATTGCCGACGAACCCACGCACCTCGGGCTGCAGATTCCGTTGACGGTGGACTACTTTGACTTATGTCAGCGAAACAATTAAGTATTTTCTCCAGTGTTAAAAGATAATTGACGGAGTTGAATTATTTGGGAAACGGCCGTGACTACCCGGAAGTCCACTCGACTGGTGACCCTTAAGTACGCTGTCCACCGCCCCGCAGTTTGACGACGACGCAGAAATTATCCCTTTTTCACCGGAGTTAAACACGTGTTGCCTGCTTGCTTACATATTCGCGTCTCTCGCAGCATCCCGCGTACTCCTCTGTTAGCCTTGCGTGTCTTCCCCAAACCCCGTGCACAAGGAGGTGACGAAGTTCCTCTCAGCCAATCAGAGAGAGGCACCCTACTTCCCGCGAATGCGTGAGTCTGCTATTAACGGCCTACGTTTATTACACAAAATAAACTTTTACATTTTAACATCACTAAAATACATAAATTACCTTCTTACTGTTGAATATTATTGGAATATCTTAATTAATACATTATTACTCTAAGTATTTAGTTACAAATGTGCCGGAGAAGGCGAGGGAAGAAAGAGCTAGAAGAGAGAGATAGAAAGAAAGAGAGAAGAAGAAGGAGGGGAGGCAATGACTATTCTTTCGACTCTAGGACTACATGTGGTTGCAGATGGCCTCCCAGATCGCCAGTCTGACGGGTACTTTTACTCACAATAACTATAATAAACATATGTGGACTTACGCTAATTACATTACCATAACTGATCAACTGACGCTTGGCAGGTTACAATGATATTAAACAAGACATATTTATTGTATGATTTATGATAGTGATAGTGTCAGGTGTTTACAATTACTGTGGATGGCGTATCACGTACCCCTTGATGTTTGACGAGTACGTCGTACCTGTATATACCTCTGACCATTGCACTGTAATAAATATTAACGTTGAATCCACATAATTGAAACTATTGCCTTTACAGAACAAAAAATAAGAAAAATGTCTTAAATTGTAGCTTATCACTACATTTTATAGTATTTATGAAATAGGCTCGTTACAAGTTTCGTGCAAAGAGTAGACAAAAATATTTCATTTCTTAATCAATGTATTTAGAATGTACGCTTATATCACACACATTGTTTATGCTTTAGTCAAAATTAGTTCCTATGAAAATTATGTTTTGGGTAGAATTATATCACAATTGTGAACGTTGCGCCATATGAGACAGATTCAGTCTTCACAACCGAGGCTAAAAAAAATTCACCTCTGTAAGATTAACCGTCCAACATTTTTTAGCGACCAATTTTGTGCCACATAGCTAGGGACCCCTGATTTTCGCGAAAAGAATTTTGCCCTTCTTTCTTTCAGCGACTTATGTGCACGTCTGCAGTTCTACTTCATGGTTATTGGCAGTGATGCTTCTCATTTGACTTCGCCAATCACAATAACGTTACTACAACTTCACAAGTCTGTGATTTGCCAGTAAAACCCAAAGACACGTCAGAGCTAAGACGCCCAATCACTGATTATGAAGTAGAACTGCAGATGTGCACGTAAGTCATTGAAACAAAGTGGGGCAAAATTCTTTTCGCGAAAAACAGGGGTCCTTACACACAGCATTTAACGAATGAGAGCTTCGTGGTTTAGTAAGCGGTGAGAATTGAAAAACGAATGTCGAAATTAGGTTCCCCAAAAACTTTGTCTAGTAAAATATTACTTATACCTAGAGGTACGTCAATTTCGCCGATTCATCTGGCAGCAGCCTAGACTTGTCAGTCCTAAACACCCACTGACCACAATCGATTATCTATTGGCTTATAACCGTACAAGCAGGTAGCAAGCGATAGCACTTCACGTTATTTCCTTATTTACTACTGGTTTGCAGTAGTCAAACGCGTTTCGTGACAGTCGCCAGCAAGTCACAGACATGACAATGAAGTATATATAATTGGCGTTCAACCTGACCTGGAAGGTATCTGCGAAATTTACGTACCTCTACTTATACCATGAAAACATGTAATCTAATCAATACAACACAGTCAAAGATAACAACGCGAATAGATTCCTTGCAGCTGCCTTATGAGCAAGGGATAAGCCCTTATCATCATAAAAATATCTGTCATGCCTACAACGCAAATCCGAGCGAGGTGGCGCAACAGTAACACGTTCGACTTGCATTCTGAAGGACCCGGGTTCGATACCCGACTCCGGCCATCCTGATGTCAGTTTTTCGTGGTTTCCGGAAATCGCTCCAGGTAAATTCTGCGATGGTTCCTTAACAAAGGCCATGTACGACATGTTTCCTGTTCCTTAACCTTGTGTGAAATTGTGTATAACCGTTTCTTGATCATTTATACTGAATTTAAAGCCTAACAAAAATTTAAACAGTTGAATAGAACGTGATCATATTTAGGGAACAATATCATGCATCATATCAAAAAAGACTTTTAAAAAAATTATGTAATTTGCTATAACAAATTTTTTCTTTGGTGACAATAATATTTACTTTTCGGGGAAGGAAATATCTTTGGAAAATTTAATCTTGTCGTGAAGTACACTAACTACAACTAACGTCAATAAATATTAAAGAGGACCTATTTTAATGGCAACAAATACATTTGCTATAGTTATTTTTATGCGAAGCTACCTACTTCGTATAGATTCGTATATTAATAAATTTCCAGAAAATATTTCTTGAATATTTTTCTTGTTTCATAGTAATATCCATAAAAAATTAATCATTTTAATGTTTTAATTAATTACTATGTGTGGACCTTACTGAAACTTATAACGACCTCTTAATAACTTGAGATAACTATCTGTAACAGAAATATAAATGTTACAATAAAAAAATTTATACGACTTCTTCTGTAAATTTTTATTTTACCATTTGGTTGTCTTTTCTTCGAATGGTTTCCAATTTTGCATACTGCTTATTTGCCCAAACCTTATTGTTGTCTAAATATGAAATTTTATGAAAAAAATACTTTGCCCAAAGCCGAATACATTTTAGCATAATTTTTCACCAGAGTAATAAAGTACTGCTTTTGTTATTGGGTAAGTGTTAAAGTTAAATGTTCTCAGCATACACGTTAAAAATAACAATTTCTTAACTTACCGTACGATGCATAGAAGTACTCAGGAAGTAGGTAAAGTCTATTTCACGTAACTTATCCGTATTTTGATATTTCTTTTCTGAGAAATGTGACGGGCAGTTCCATTGTTTGGAGCTTTAAACCTACCTGGCTTCCTGGAAAAGCACGGTCTCCGCAAACCTGTGTACAGACACGTTTCTCAGAAGTGAACTGTCAAAATACGGAACACTTACATGACACAAACTATGTAACTAAATTGTTTCCAATACAACGGTAGCATTCCTAGACTTTTTATTAAACAGTCAAATGGATACTGGTGTTACCAGACTTTCATATCAACAGTGCTCAAAATGTACTCTCTTTAAAATCTGAAGTATTGCAATGGGGCACTTGTGTGTTGATTATTACTGGAGATGTTGGTTAGAGGCCGGAAAATTTCGCTGATTCAATTACCCGCATGCTAGAATCCATTGTCCTATGCACATACATACCCCGTCTATTCGTCCATTGTCTGCTGTTCCACAGAGTAGCAGCTGGTGGACAAATAGTCGGGGCTTGAGTGTGCACAGTACAGTGCATTCTAACATGGTCATTGAATACGCAAAATTTTCCGGTCCCTAATGATGGTTTATCGCGGGAAAACTGACTGTTTTCTGGGTTTCAACACACGTCCGCTTGTACGTGGAGCTGTTGCCCAGTTTGACTGAGCCAATAAGAATCGCGATGTTGTAATTTTAGAAGCCTGTTATTGATCAGCAGACAGCTACGTTCTGTCACCCAATAATATGTGTTGCAATTAAATACAGCGTTTTCAAGGGTATGTTGGCACAAAACATTTCGCGGTACGCTATCATCTCTTGTTATTACTTGCATTAGTATTTAGAAAGATTTTTTTTTATTATTATTTTCCAGTGTAAATAATGATGGCCGTGTGTGTAAGGTTTCAGAAGTCAAAGGCCGTGTTACCAGTTCCATGGAGGAGAAGATGGCTATACTACTTCTAGTTCTGATAGCCGCGGTGGCTGTGGTTCAAGGACAAGTGTTCATCGCGCACAGATGTCAGAACGTCTCCGCAGTGCAGAACTTCGACGTGGCCAAGGTAAACACTGCTCCATATTACGTCGAGTGGAACAAGTCCATGCCCTGCACCGCGCAAACTTTTCCGTTATCGTGGCCGGTTGCTAATCGTTGAGAATGTTTTCAGTAGTGGCGGTTCGTAGGTTGTTGCCAGGTAGGGCACAAGTTGCAGAGAACTGTATATAGTTGTATGATAGTTGACGCTACAGCCACTGACGTGCTGATATGTAGGTGCCGTTTATTGCCGACTGGTCACAACACAATAAGTAGCCAGTAGATATTTCATGGACATTGTTATACGGCGGCACGTTCACACCAGTGTGCAGTTCTCGACAACTTATGCACTCCTGGCAACAACCCACGAGCCGCCACAGGTTTTGAGTGACTACCACAATTGTTAAAAAAATATGATAAGCGTTTCCTACCAAATACACATGTACGTATTTTATAAAGCTGTCACCCATTTGCAATAATTTACTTTTATACTATCTGTCGGAACGAAATTATTAAAATTGCATAGTTAACTCATAATATTTGATGACTTCTAGTAATATTTTATTAAATTAAGACCATAAAATTTATTACTGTGGTTGTTAAAAAGATAAAATAGGTAGTAAACATAATAACAATATTTCAAAAAAATATTACGTGTAAAAACATTTAAGTAACCTAAATTTCTGAAGAATGAATTCGTTAGGTTATAAATTTGCATGCATTATATTTACTGTATTACCTATTCCATCTTTGGACAACTTTGTTAATTATTCGGACGGTCCTGCAAGATACAAGTTAATTTGAAAATTGAAACTTCACGATATTTTTAAAATTATTATTGTTAATTTATTAATTAATTTTATATTGTTTCAAAAAGTAATTTCTCGCATTTGTTTACAGCGTATTAACAAAAGATATATGTTTTTATTTTACGTTTTCCTTATATTATATATGTTTTACATATATTGTGGTAAGAAATGTACTATTTTACAGCGCTGGCTTCAAGTTTGTACAGTCGTGTGCAGTGTCGGTGTATTGACGCTGCAATTGAACCTTAAGGGGGAGTGTTAGACAATTTTATTGCATTTTCAGTTTTTGAACAATAACATTTATTTAAAATGATTTTTCAAAATTTACTTTTCGACAAGGCATAGGATATCTTCTCGGTAAACTGCTTGACATATATAGTATTGTAATCTCCCATTAATTCGTCATGCAGAATCATTGCAAGAGAATTATAGGTAAACTTACAAGAAATCTCTTGCATTGATTCTACATGACAAATTAATGAGTGTTTACATTATTATTTATGTCAAGCAGTTTACCAAGATTATATCATACGCTTTGTCAAAGAGAAAATTTTGATAATACAAAATATAATAAATAAAATTGTCTAACACTGACTCCCTGCCTAGCGTGGAAAAATTCAAAACTAATGATTTTAAGGTGCATCATCCGCCATCATCTTTGTTTTCAATAATTTTTGTTTCCGAATTATTGTTTTACAATTTTTACCACGATAGAGCATACATAAAAGTTTGTATATTCGTAAGGTAGGTGATATTTCTTTCATTAACTTAGTTTGTGAAAGCGTAGTAAATACCATTTTTAAATAAATGTCCGCAATTCCTCAAGCGAAATTGAAGAGATTACCTATTTTATTATTATAATTGACCACCATGTAGTTTTTTACGCTATATCGTGGCCAAATGTACACAAATTAATTGGATACAAAAGTTATTACAAAATTTATACTAACCTAAGATAAGGTTAATTCTACTACAGGTTAGAAAGACCAATGTAAAGTTTGGCACAGGGAAAATTTTTGCCGCGTGAGCGCTGGTGTCTGTAAGTGGTGTGAGCTGACCAATCACAACGCTTTCCTGAATTTTAAATTACATGAAGATGATAATTCGAAAGCAAAAATTGGTTTCAGTTCACTTTGAAATTAAATGGCTTCTCTTTTTACCACGCCCAGTTTAAAAAGGTGTTACCGTAATCCGGAGTTACTTTGACATTGCGGGGTAACTTTTACAACTCAAAATTTTGGTTTTTATATTGTTTAGTGACGAAAGTTTCAAACATAAGCTATAAGGATAAAAGGAATTATTTTTAATACTCGGCTCAGATTATCTGTGTATTTACCAGATAACCAAAAAACTAATATTTTGAACAGTCAAAGTAGCCCCGAAAAGTGTCAAAGTAACCCCGGTTTACGGTACTGCGTTTTCATATAATATTAGGTAGGCCTACGTTAGCAATTGCAGTGCGACTAGCGGCAGAATTTTTCCCTGAGTCAAACTCTACCATTAGAAAACACACTTTCTTTCTAACCTATAGTAGAATTAACCTTACCCGAGATAACAGCGAATTGTCCACCTTAAGAGTGCGTGGTAGATAAATAAACGCTGAAAATATCAATTGAATTCTACACTTTTTTCGAAGACAATATGAATAAAATACAAAATGACAATCCTAGATAATGGTATTTTCCAACTTTATGAGTAAATATTTATCCAGAATTACTAATTCGTTACACGTGATCTCTTGCGCCGCAGTTAAATGCACGAGGTTTCGGCGTCAGAGATTGTACCTCAGAAGTTCGTAACACTGAAAACCTTTTTGTTCAAAACGTTGGCTAAAACTATTGTCTAGGATTGCTATTTTTTACTTTCGCAAATTGGCTTCAAGTAACCTACAGTTATAGCGTTAAATTATGTACCATGCCTTCTTAACAAAGGGAATGAACGTTGTGTTTCAGTACCTGGGCCTATGGTACGAGTACGAGAAAGTAAACGTGTCGTTCGAGTCTGGAGGGAAGTGTGTGACGGCGGAGTATACTCTCAAGAATGACGGAACAGTCCAAGTACACAACAAGCAGGTGGATTCCAGGTGAGATCGCGGCCGTTGAAGAACAGGTCTGAACACTCGCCTGGAAACTAAACTTGACACCCTTGTCGTTTGGCTGCAGTTCAGTTACCGCGAGTGTAGTGTGTCTTTGGCGCTGCAATCAGGGCGGTCGGGCTCAAACTCCTTCGCCCACTTCCCTCCCACTTTTTTCCAGCGATTATATTATAAAGATAAACAATTTATCAAAACGTATTTTTTATCTATTTATGAAATACTTACTTTGGCTCACAATCCTAAAGCATGGCTCCAGCAGTCTTTATTTACTTTACAATATAAGCAATGGAAAAAAAATGGGCGGAGTTTGCGCCCGGCCGCCCTGATTGCAGCGCCAAAGATGCGCAACACACTCGGTAACTTGGTGAACCGCAACCAAACAATGGGTCAAACAAAATACATTGGTAGATAGACGAGTGTCCAGACCTGTACTTCTACGACCGTGGGTGAGACTAAAGCCCAGTTTACACCGAAAAAATAACAGTAACAGTGTTAATTACAAAATGTTAGTTACAATAATGTTATCAACAAATTCTAACCTATGGTACACTGTTTTATAGAAATTTTGATAGCAAATGTGTCGTTAACATTGCTGAAAACGCCAATGTTACTAACAAAGTTGTAAGAACGATGAACGTAAGTTAATAGCAATATTGATGACAAAAATGCGTGTTGCTGATAACATCGATAGTAACATTTGTTACCGACATCCTTTGATCTATACCGCCTTAGAATGGGTCGGGAAAATAATGTTATCAACAGTGTTGGTGACCTATTTACTAACATGATTCTAAAATTCATAACTTTTCTTGCTAGCAAATGTTTCCAACAAAATATTAGTAACAAATGTTATAAACATTTTTTATCAATATTAACAAAGTTAATAACAGAATGTTGGCAGCAGTGTTTATAACATGATATTAAACAAATTTCAAGCACTTTTACACCATTGTTAATAACTTTGTTGAAAATACGTGTTCTTAACAATGTTTTCGTTGGTGTAAACTAGTCTTAAGGGTTGTTGACTTTAAAGTAGTCTAGATTATTTGTGTCTTTAGATCGAGCTAGAAAATATCCATATACCCAACAAATAGACAAATCACTTTGCAAGAGAAAATAGTTAAGATTTATGTCAGTTGCTTACATGCTGTATCAATTCGGAATTTCGTATCAGAATAAATAATTCCCAAACAATGCAAACGCTATTTTTACAATTATCATAATGTTACTAACATGTATATAATTAGGGTTTTTTGTTTTAAGAATGCTGCCAACATTAACTTCTATGCTTTAGGTATTACTCTTGGGCAAAGTCGCGGACTGACTACTATTTCTTTCTTACAATTTGAGTTATTTGTGTTAAGCTGAGTTAATCATATCACTAACAAGAGACTGCCAACAGTTTAAAATTGGAACATCTGAAATAGTAGATTAAATTAATGTACTAATCTAAATTCCAAACATTTTATTTTAAATAAAACACAAACGCACGTCTTTATCCTCTGGATTAGGCAGGAGGTTCCAAAAAGCCTCATTCATCCTTCTCCCAGCCATGTTGTTGATCCCAACTGATGACACCAGGAAAATAATAATTGTAATCACCTCACAGGGTAGAAATTAAGTACACTGTAATCTGTTGATAACAGCGGTTTTTTCACTTTCCCATTCGTTACGATGGTCCCACTTTACAGGACATGGTCGATTCCTTTCTCGTTCTCTTATATCCAAAGCCACTGGTTCCGTCTTTCTTGATCTCGCTGTTGAAGAGGCGTTAGGGCCTGATACGTAGGCTACCCAACCAGCATTGTGCACAATGTTATTAGGTGAAACTGGTGAAGGAAACCTAACTACAATTATGTTAATTAATGTAATTCCTGTATCGAAAAGAGGGGTAACTTTGCCCCGCTAAGTATTATTGTATTTTGTATTTGGGTCGTATGGTGAAGAAATAGATAAATAAGCTTAGAATGTTAAGATTTCACATCAATCCAATTATTTAAAGTTTGAAATTTTTCACTAAAAAATATAAACACCAAAATTTTGAGTAGGCCAAAGTCATCCCGTAGGCCGGAATTACGGTACAATACGAAAACTAAGTTTTCTATACTTCATCAAATACGAATCAATATGTTATATATAGTGACGAAATGAAAGGAACAATGCCAATTTCCGCGTAAGTAAAGCCATGGTTCTGCTCGTTCTTGTGTTCCAGCTCTGGCAAGCTGAAAGACATCATTGGCTCTGCGTCTGTTGACAGCAGCATCGGCGAAGGGAAGCTCAAAGTTGTTTTCCCGACAGAAGGTCAGTAGGCATTTCAACCAAGCCTCTCTCTCATCCGACGATTGAAATTCGTTACAGCGCCTTTGTAACACTTTTGTCTGCGCCCCTAGAATTCGGGGACTTGAATTCCAAATCATGCTAACTCCAAAATTTAAGAAATAGCAAAAAAGACAATATCTTTATTGTGCGTATTTATTTAATTCTTAAATGTGTTACTAACCCCACTAAAATTATTGTATTCTACATATTAACACATTTAAGGAAGCTATGATTGCACACGAAATGGTATTACCTTTTATTGCTATTTCTTAAATTTTGGAATTGTCATGGTTCGGAATTCAGATCTCCAAGTGAACGTTCAAGACACTTCGAATATCGTAGCCACTTTGTATCATCCCTTAGTCAGGTACGTACAGAATGGTGTTGTGTTATTTTTCTACTAAGAATATCAGGTAGCCACTTACAAACCCCAGGGCTTGTTATTGTGTAAAGATGTACATTTACGTCAACAGTCTTTCACGCAGGTGCGAAACTGTGGCGTCTGTTTAAAATAACATTTCTCTTCGTGCCAGGGTGCTCAAATGGTTAGAAAACTTTTGTTTATTCGTAGGACATAAACGGAACGTATGAGACAGGTTGCTCCATACAGTACTCTCACAAGAATCGTAAGTTGTTACTAAGAATTTATTATGCGCACAGCTACATTGAGCATGTATTTATAATTGTTTCACAGGTATACCTTTTTCATGGTAAAGTTTTACAGGAAGGCGAGTACACTTAAATAATAAGTGTATTAAGAGGTTAAATCTGTAAATAAAGTACCATAATGGACATGTTTTGATTACTTACGAACAGGAACTGTGTGTCAAATATGTACTTCTTAACGTCTGAAGAATCAGTTGTGAAGTACTATAGTATCAAAGCCTGTGGCATATACTGTTGTACGAACGATGGTTTGGCCTCATGTTACAAACGCTGACGGACCTAGGGAACTCTATTAAATCAATACAAGTGCATACCTCAGTGGCGTAGTCGTGAGCCTGTATTTTGTGAAGGGAGGAATTCCGAATCAATCAAATTGAGTGTGTGTGTGTGTGTGTAAGTTATTATTAGCTGAAAATTTTAGTTTTTACAAGCTACTGGAATGATAAACGTGGAAATGTAAGCATATTATGTTGACAAATAAACCACAAGCAGTTTTAAAACTAATTTTTAACAAGAATCTGTATGAATCATGACATGTACCTCTTAGCTTAGTAAGGAAATATAAACATATAATTCCAGCGATTGATATCATGCAACAACAGTCGCTCGTGACAGTTTTCTGAAGATGGAGCATTTCAGAACAAGGAAATATTAACAAATGTTCGTGCTAAGACCTTATATACACGTGTTTTCATCGATATCTGGCGCAGGAATCATTCATAAGCGCTTAGAAATTAAACGGACAGTAGATTACGTTAGTGAGGGTCTTTGCTAGTGTTTCGTTTGAAATTATTATTAAAATTGAACACTGGTTCACCTCACTCCGTGAATAGATAATAAATAAATCGTGGGAATTTTAATCACTCCTATTCTAACTGAATATAAACTCTGTTTCTTAGAATGAAAAAAAAAAAAAAATCTGCATGAACACCAAAAGTATAAAACGTTTCGTGCTTGTTCATGAGTCTAATAGATCTGTCTTGTATTTATTATGTGTGATAAAATGTCACTAACTATAAAGCACACATAATCATTCTCTCTGTACTAATTCAACTAAACGTATCATTTCACGTGTGAAAAAATTTATTTTTAACTACAGCAATATGAATGTAACATATGACAATAAAGTATCTGAAGAAAGGGGTTTATATAGCTGATGTTTCTTCCAGGTTGAAGGAGTAAGCCCTCCAAAATAATATTACTGTAAATATACTTAGGCTCTACCAAAGTAGAGGACATAACTTTCCACAATTTTCCAAGAGACGCAGGAGACCTCCTATTGGCTTCTATAGCAACCAATCACTGCAGGCATCTTATTATTGGCTAAAGTGTTGTCCAGTTTTTATATATGACACTCTCTGACTATAGGTATACTGTATCCAGTCCAAGATTGCAGCAGAAACAAACAATGTCACAGGTGAGCTCTCGATCATTGGTTGGCTGGTTAGTTAACAGTGTCGTTGCGCCAGGAAATAGGTCCTACGCTAAGCTGTGTTTTAGTTCAGGATAGGTGATTTAATAGTTCAGTTCCTTTATTTTAAATCCTCTGTACTATAATACCACTTTATGTGCATGAAATACTATACGTGCATGGAATGGATTAACTACGTCTTACGTGACGACGCCAACGTCCGTCGTGATTCCATTTCTTCCACAGCGAGGCGCGTTTCCGTTTCTTCACTTGTCGCCAGTCGATAGCTCGCGAAACACGCGGAGGTGGTTTGTTGCACAGCCAATGCCGTTCAAGCTCACGAACAGGCGGAGTGACACAAGCTGCAATCTTGGAATGGATAGAGTTTAGTAGATGTACTCTGATTTGGAGGAAAGAAGTGCCGAAATATTTCATTGGCCTGATGCAGAGAAATAGATATCTGCTTGCATGCAATATGTAACAGGATGTTGTACAAGGTACCGCTGCAATTTAGAAATTATTTTCGCTGTGTTTGTAAGTCGTGAACACGAAGTCATTCATTTAGGCAATACTGTATATTCTTAATAAGGGCTTTGCCACTCTTGGCGTCACTGTCTCCTGGTTCACACGCTTATAACATAATTTTGGGTAAAAACAATGTGACGAATTGTTGCTTGCTTTCTTTGTACTTTCTCAGGAATAACAAGCAATATATTTATTTGCATAATCACGTGCAGTTTGTGTGTTTGGATAAGTACCACAGTTAGATATTTCGTGTGGTTTTAATGATTAATGCTGTTATGACCACTGATAGGGGCCGCAGTTGGCGCAGGAGTTGGATCGCTCGCCTCTTACACAGGCGGCCAGGGTTCGCTTTACGATGTGGTCGGTCCCCGATTTTTCACATGTGGGAAACATAAATGATACTGTTGTTAGCCGGCGAGTCTTCTGTAGGTACTTCCATTTCCCCGCATTACACCGCTTCTCCATAGTGGGGCTTCATTATATATCAACCTCGGCGTTCAAAGGATGCCTACTGATGCACAGTCAGAAGTCTATTTTTGGTGGCTTATACCCTGTCCTTAGGTTTCTTACTACTACAGTATTTATTTACAATTTACTGATTTTACTGAACAACGTCATTTTCCGTAACCTGTAAGATTCGGCTGTAGAAGAAAACCTGAGGTAACCAACACACAATGACCACGATATATTTCAGTCTTCTGTGATTTCCATTTCGGTTCATATAATTTCTTCTTCTGTTTCCAATAGCTCCTGAGGCTTGATGGATTCTCAGAGAAAAACCTCCTGGGACGCGACTCGGCAAGGGTGAATCTGAAGTGGGTTACATTTTCTTTCGCAGAATGGTGATGAAGGGACAGCTCCAAGTTCTGAACCCAGGGAGGTAACTGCAGACTTTCCTCCCCAGCTGGGACTCGAACCCGGGACCCTTGGACAAGCAACCAGGAGCTCTATCCACTGAGCAGAATAGTCGGGTCATCAACTTTTAGCGTAGATAATAAACACAGCGGCGGAAATTTAAACGAGAAAGTGAAAGAAGGATGTTGAGGACTTGCAAGTTGTAGAATACCAGCGAGCCAGATGCCGTCTGCATGTTTCTTGCAGGCATCTTCCGACTGGTGCTTCTCGCCCTGCAGAGGTTCGCGTCCGTGGTGCGACCCATCCCTGTTAACGGTGAGCCAGCAACATGTCAGTATATCATCTCGCATTAACCGTTCTTTCGCGCATGCCTTTCAGTGTGCTCCAAATCTTTCCAACCACTTTCCAGTACTTGTGCAACAAACAGACCTTTCCCGAGGTCACATCTATTAAGGTTATCCCGTGTGTTTTGGACGAAGATAATGGTCATGATGAAAAGGTCCATAAATAAAATTGTCGTGATCAAAACTATGATTGTTGTGGTGGTGATGGTGATGATTATGATAACTCCGCTCCACTTGATTTCTTTCCACTAAATTTGTGCATATTTGGCTACGAAAGGGTGTAAATTATTACCTGATTAACCGGTTAAATACAACGTTATTGGAAATCTTTCATTCACTAAACTTGTGGAAACCCCGAGAGATCATTTTTAACATTCACACATCATTCAGAGGTGGCTCTTATGAACCAGTCTCAAGAACTGCTTGCTTTCTACAACGACTGCCAAGACCCATTTTTTCGTTGCGCCATGTTACCTCGGTATGTTCACTTACTGTGGGTAATGGTTTACAGAATTTCCTCTGGGAGAGGAAAGTGTCAACATGTTTGAGGTGTTTGGGTGCTGTCATGCCCCAGTATTCAAATGTTGCAACCCACTCGTAACCTTTAAATGTCTTGTGATATTTGACTAGCTACAAAATATCTATAATTTCTTCGACCTCTTGCGATCTTGTGGAGTTAACAAGGTCCAAGCTAGTGGAATCATGTCGTGCGGGCCCTAATCACTTCAAATTTCTTGGGACTGGGAAACGAGTATCTAAAAGTTTCTGAAAGTCCAATAGATGGACCCGTGCACAGACTGCAAATCAGAGTGTAGGACTACTAGTGCTCAGGCTAGTCTTAAGCCGGTGGATGCCCAAAGCTGAGAAGTCGTTATGAAAAGTTATCAAGTAATTGTAATGGCGAGGAACCTCCTGACAAAGCTCTGCAAGTTACATGGAAATTTAAGTAGTATCATGGGTAATCAATTTTGTCCCATAGAGAGTTTATGTCTCCAAACATTGGTTGGATTCGTGCTGGACGTAGTTGTACTCTGCATGCTAGAGGAGAAAGATGGAAATTCATCCACCTGAGATTGCCTGACAAAGAAAGCAGTAACACAGCTTTGGTACAGTCCATGATGGACAGTAAATACATCAGGCTAGCATACCAGCCAATCCACAGGAGTTTTGAGAGCAAATGTCTCGGTACGATGTAAGAAACGGTTGAAACACACTACTGCACCGAGATTTGCGACTGTGTTGTCTGGAAAACTATGGTCTGAGCTTGAGAACTATCGCGCTAGTTGAGCGTATCGAGATCCAGATTCTATGTGGGCCACCCGCATGAAAATTAGATCCCTGGATGGTGCTTGGAAGATGTTCTTTCTGCTGTTGTTGATGTCTCTGCCCGATGGTCTGACGCTGCTCACACTCTTTGTAGTACTAAATTTTTTACAGTAATACAAACGAGAATGCACTATACCTAAAGGCATCTGTAAGCATTGCAAATCATTCAAAATCTAACCCTTTACACATTCAGAGAATATTTGGATGTTTACCGTATTTTACTCAATTTGGGTTGTTCCTTATGGATGTATCATTTCTCTATTTGTCAATGTCTATAACAGTTTTTTTAGTCTCAATTGTGGCCACATTCTTTTTTTTTTTTTGCACTGTCCCTTTTATCTAAGAAGTTTCTGCACTTGTCAGCTGCGTGTTTTTTAACATTTGTATCTTTTATTTTCGGAGACTAACACAGTTTTAACAGGTGACGGCGCTTTGCACGCTTTACTAACATGACTGGGTAATCATATGTGACATGTAAGTTCCACGTCTGCAATATACACCGCTCCAGTTAATATTTAGATTTTACCAACATGTTTAAATGCCTCGCGTGTTTAGTTACGATTGCAGAATTTCTACAATATTTCTAATGTGTTTTGAGTGTGCCTGTATTTATTGCCAACAACAACCAAAAATCAAGCAAACGGGAAAATAGCCGTACCTTAGATAAGTACACATGAAAAGGTATGAACTTTGTTTTGATGTATGAAATATTCATAATTATTTTATAGTAGAGAAATATTTTAACTAAATAATTCATCGTTGTGACTTGTCCTCCAAAGAGTGTAGATATTCAACATTAACTTTTAAACATCCTTTTAGCATAATTAGTTAATGAAATTCCAGCTCAGTGCTGTAATAAACAGCAATTTTGACTGGCATTGTAACACCAGCTTTCGTGTATCCTATAAAGTTTCTTTCGCTACCATGCAAATGACACGTACTTCACCTTTTATAGTCGCTAGAGTTGACGTCGTCGTGTAAAATGTTTCATTATCTTGACTCGTGAGCGGTTCAACGGATTATTTTTAAGTTTACGTTTTATTGATAAATTACGTCGCGAGTTACCAATGAATTTACTTTCGAAAAATAATTATAATAACACTCTTGGGACTCATTGAAAAACTTACTTGTAAAGTTAACACAGATATATATATATATATATATATATATATATATATATATATATATATATATATATATATATATATATATGAGAGTAAAGAAAGGTGTTATCATAAAATTCTTTCCTATACATTAAGGTACTGCGCTTAGAACGCGAGTAATAGCCGTCTTACGACCATGACCCATCATTTATACTGCTTTATTACAATTATTTTTAATCACAAACGAAAATAGCTATCGAAAATTAGTGTATACTCTACTAACCAGATTTTTTCAAGACAAAATACGCGATGGTATCAGCTAATTATTAACTCGAGGAAATTCTCAATAATGAACTAATTTGCCAAAAGTATTTTTTTTTCTTTGTTTACAAAACATTAGACTACTTAGCAAAAACACTTTTCAACAAAACCGTGCTATACTTTTTCGATATTTGCTCTCATTTAAAAACACACAAAAAAATACTATCGTGAAAGCAGTAGAAATTATGGATCATGGTCTTAAGCTGTTTGACACAACAAATAGCTCATATCTTGACATTTTTTCGGAATATACTTCAACTTGTAAACATTCTGTTTCGTGAAATGTTTATCCAATACGTTCAAGGAACTGGCCCTATTCCAGTAATAAAAAATTACTCATATTCAGACATAAGATTATTTACAGCAACAACATATGGCTTGAGGTATAAAATGTAAACTCTAGCGAATTTATTGACTTTTATTTCTAAGAAATGACTGAATCTGATTAAATTATTTAACTATTTTTAAGCAAATCTTTTCCCTGAGAGCAGCCAGAGTTACGTTAAAATACTTGTCGTTGTTTCCTATTAATTAACATATGCTTGTGGGAGCGTTAGTTTTTTCTATGGATAAGCTCCAAGAACAGTCAATATTGACTCATGTTTGTCTATAACCAAGAAACGTTATGTCTAATTATATAGTTACACAAAAATGCAAGCTAAATTATAGTCGGTTACAATATAAAGAACTGACAGCTGTAGAAAAGTTTTTAAAATTTTGAAAATCCTCCCAGTACCTTGTTTTTACATAAATAAAACCATTCTTTATATCCATGGAAACAGAGATACATTTAGTAAAACAATCATATACATAAGCATAATACTAGAATACGTAACAAGTTTCACTTGATTAATGTAAACAAGGCATATACACTTAAAAGTGCACAAAATGTAGGTTTAAGGCTGTTCACTAAACTACCAGGCAACATTAAATCCTTAGAGGGAAAAAAATTGAAACAAAAATTGCATGAATTTTTACTCAATTAATCTTTCTACACTCTGTCTGAATGCATGTCAGTATAGGCTAATTTTACTGTAAAGTGTAAAGGTAAATATATGGTTTAAAGAAGAGAAAGAGAAGGGGGAAAAAAAATTCTTATTGTAAATATTTATGTTTATAAGTATGTGTATTTTAATGAAACATGTCTTTGAATGTGTATATAGATTTTTTATTTTAGTACATATTTATGTCAACAATTTGTAAATATTACAAGCCTTTATGAAGTTATGTAAATCACACTTTTTCTGTATTTCTTACACTAGTAGCCTATTACTAGTGATATTGTTTTCTTGATCTCTGTTTTTTATATTGTGTTTATATTGTATTGTACTGTTCCTGACGATTTCTATAGCAATGTACTGTTGCTCGACAGAACGACAAATAAATAAATAAATAAATTGTTGACATTGGAGCAGTTGCAATAACAGTCTTCACAGGAATATTTAATAAGAGTGGTGTTGAAGGATCTCTGTGTTGACAGGAAACATAGCGGCACCATACTGGGTATTGTCCACGGACTACACAAGTTACTCCGTCGTGTGGTCGTGCGTTAGCCTCGGCACCCGGAGCGTCCGTAAGTATACATAACACGTGTGGCGTTAACTTAACGTACTGTCACACTGCGCATTGTGCTACAGCATGTTGTATTGTTCCTTTTTTTTTTTTTTACAAAACCACTCAACGTATATTACATATGTATGCCTACGAAAAAAACACACGTTTCTAACTTGGTACCCTAAAAGTTCGTGGCTTATCTTTGAAATATGTGTGTAATTTTCTTTTTTTTTTTTTTTTCGTTATATATATTACATTTATATTATATATATACACATGATTTTAATGAATGACGTTTAAAACATCCTGTAGCGAGATAGCCAACACTGAGACAAGAAATTTTATGTAAGATACTTAGGGTTGTAACAGTCGGGAAACGTCTTAATATTGGTGACCGAACGTTGAACATATGGTATGACAGAGGCCACACATAGCTGCATCAGTGACTGCCTGACTGCCAGGCGTAATGTTAATGTTGAATCAGGCCAATAGTGTGCTAGCAGTGTACCATCTGGCCCGCGAGTGCTGGTTATATCGCTCATTATATACATATACATACTTACATGCTTGCATATATACATACCCACATACATACACAATGAGTTGAATCACAACATTACAATTTGCAAGAACGATTCTAAATGGGTTTTTTAACCATCATTATTAGGGCCACTGATTACCAACAAAAAGAATTTGCACCTACTTGCTTAAAATTATTTATGTGCTTATATGCAGCTCAGGTTCATGATTATTGTCAGTAGACAGAACAAGTATGCAGTGGTCTTTCAATTCAAACGTTAATGATGCACAATGTTACTGGGTATGTTCAGTTATAAGTAACATACAGTATTTTTAACTATATATTCTGACTGAATGGGTTTGTATCAACTGCGATTAAAAAAAGAAAGTGAAGTAAAATAATGAGGTAATTAGTGAGATACAAGTTGCTTCATAAGACTACCAAACTTTTCTGTGATACATTTTAAGCTTAGATTTTTACTGTTTATCTTAAGCATTAAAAGCAGACGTTACGGCTCAATTGTACACTTCGGGTGAAATGAAAAACATTTTTTATAAAGTTCTACCCTTTAAGCCTTAGTGCCTTAGTCTTTAACAGTGTTAACCCTTTCAGCAATGTAAAGGAGGTTACACAATTGAAAACTTTTAGCATTTGACTTTGATATTTGACTTTACGTACATGACTTTGATATTTGACTTTACGTACATGACTTCTTATAAGGTCGTACACAATGGCATCGCTAATGCTAAAGTCAAGCAGCCATAACTTTACGTTTCCGATAAACTAAAAACTTAGAGTCAATATGGCTGATCGCTAAGAATCAGCTTATTATGTATGGTGAAAAAAATAATTATTTCTTACTGTCGTATTATCCTGCAGTGTACGGAATCCATTGAAAAGGAACGCGTGTTTCTTAAAATGTATTCGGAAAATCAGGTAACAGGGTTACAGAAGTATTCGTAAATTAATTGTAAGTTGATGATCTTTATGGTCTGCCAAATATTATAACAAATTGAAAATATTTCACCAACTGGGTTTATTTATTTGTTTTATTTTAGTAACGTTATATGCTATTATGACTAATATGTAGTAATAAGTATCATAATATTCCCGTTTAAAAACATATTACCAATGGTTTTTCAACTGTCATTACTTTAGCTTTACGTTTGTATTGTGTATTGACGAAATACAAATTTCAGCTAGTATGCATGCTAGCATTCACATCTTCGCGTAGCATGTCTACGTACATACAAGAGTTGATCAACTTTCTACTTCGTGCGTACGTATGCTAAGTGGTGGTTGTGAATGCAGCATGTGCAATCTTAAGAATCAATTTAATATTAATTTGTATTGAGAAATAATTTATCTCGTGGTCATAATTTTTTTTTAGTTCTATCCGAAAAATAAAAATAAAGTACGGTCATATATTACCGACATCTTGTTATGACGTAAAAAATCCCCGCGAATGTCTAGATTAAATATTTTTGTGACTTCAATCTCTAATTCTTAACAAACGTGCGTGTGTTCCTTAAGTGTGGTTGTGAATCCGCCTTTATTTTACAAAAGGCTTCTGGCCATGCACGGTTTCTACTGTTATGTTATATGTCTTGTGCTTTTGTTTTTAACTGTAAACCAACCCTTAACCCGGTTGTGGCTGACACGGTTGCCAACTGTTACAGAGTTCGCTTGGGTGCTGACGAGGGACAAGACTCCAAGCGATGCGGTACTGGAGACTGTGAACCAAGTGCTGAAGAAGACCGGCTTGGATGAGCTGCCCTTCCACCGTACTGCTCAGACTTGCAACTAGGCGCGGTGACGACCAAAGAACGCCTATTCCTTCTGAAAACGAGTTTTTGCTCAAAACTTTGGTGACCGTTGTTACCAAATAATAAGAGATACTGTGACTTGTTGCATATTAAAAAAATTAATTGTTAGAAAATCAGACTCCTATATAATTTATGTGACACAGTGAACGACACTAAGTATACTTCAAAAAATTTTTGTACGTATTTAAAATGCTTTTAAAATTACACAAAGTGCAGTGAGCATGTTTTGTAAAAAATTATATAAAGTTTGCTCATATAACCGTGTTTAAAAATTCCATTTGGTGTATCAACTATTTGGCCACCAATTTCCAAATAAATATTTCGTGAAGTTAAAATACATAATTACTGTATACTTTTCTTGAATGTCAAAACAATTTGTTTGACAAAAAATGTTCCATTTGTTATAAATGCATTTTCTGGAATATGGTACTACATGTCAGTTTAAAAATTGTCATATCCTAAGGTAACATAGTTCTTTCTGACTCTTTTAGAAAGGGATTTGCTTCGTTCGACACTGGTGAAAATATGATTCTCATCACTGATATTCCTCCTTTCCTTGTAGAAACCTTCTATTCACATTTATGCTACTGACAACAGTTTGCACAGTATGGTTCTGTTACGACGCAATCGCGTCAGTTCGTGTAGATGTACAAACTAAAAGGTTTGTAAACATTGTAAATTCCCACGTTTGTGTAATATTACATAAAATAGATTTAAACACTTTCCGTTTTTCTATTTATTCCTTACTATTTTAAGAAAAATATATTTTTGGAGAATGAGTGTGTCGTCATGATCACTATCAGATGAATTTCGGATTGAAGAACTTCGTAGTCTAATTAAA
>PNEQ01128844.1:0-13736 GCA_003012365.1 Medauroidea extradentata
ATATATATATATATATATATATATATATATATATATATATATATATATATACATATATATACACATATATATATATATATATGTGTGTGTGTGTGTGTATGTGTGTGTGTAAATCGTCAAAAATTTAAAACAAAATACGAAATGATAATAATAAAATATACACAGTACATTATATACAGGTAAATAAAACAATAATATTATGTACAAGATGTTTGCGCAGTTACTGTTGGAACGTTTATGTCAATGCTCTCCAAAATCAGTTTCATTTACCATATTCCTTACATAGGATATACATGTGCAAGTAATAAAACATTCGTAATTGTGCAAATACACAAACATATTCGAACCCCACGCATACAAAATTGTTTACAGGCACTTACACGTTGTGTTAATAAACAGGTATAAAATAAGCACGAACAAATATTTTTTTCACCTGTTCTCATTAAAATTTTGGTGTTTTGAGGTAGTTTATTTGCATATATTAGCTGTATTTTTAACAGTGTTCTACGTCAACAACATAGGCGATTTTCGAACACACGTCTCAAACTGAAGGCAACTTTCAAGATATTGTTCTCAGTATTTTTGTTCTGCCACTAAACCAAACCCGCCATCAGACTCCGCCTTGCGTTCGAACTGCCCTCTCTTCTTCCGACCCAATTCCACAGGCCATCTTTCTCGCCGTTCTGCTTTATGAACCTCTCTCTTTTATCCAAGCGACAGACATTCTTTGTGGAAGACATCTAAGGATGCTGGGAAAGGAAAAAAATCATTATCTCTTATGTCTGCCGATTAATGCTCAACTCATAGACTTCAGCTTTGGTGACATGTTCCCTCATAAAAAACTTGATATCCTGCAATTTTTGTGTAATGACTTGTCACAATGAAAATTGTAATGTTTTTTTTTGTGACTTTCCCTTTGTGAAAGCTGACTCCCACTGGCAGAAATAATATAATTCCCAACGATAACAGTTAAAGAATCACTAATGTAAAATATGTTATGTTTAAAAAATGAAAATTATCCAAAATTTAATTTATTTTCAGATATAATTTTTAAACTTTAAAAATCGTTTCCGCTGGTGATGTTAAGAGATTTAATAAGTAACCACATTCCATCATCATTCACTGTGAATTATTTCATTTTTGTAGGTGAGTTGGAGTTGGCAAGGGTAGGCCTAAGTCACAGAAAATAATAAAAATTTTACTTCGACATTCTAATATGTGTTATCTGATCCATGTAAATATATTTCTGTCCTTCAAACGTGCACTATGAGTGATAATTGTACAGACTGAAGCAGCAATTATTGCTTAGCTACTTTTAACAAACAAAAATATTCATATTTTTAAACGCTAATTTCGTTTATGTGTTTGAAGCAACATTAATAGAGCGTTGCCTCTTCAAATGTTCGGAAGAAAAAAGTAGCTGTTTCGTTTTTCCATCTAGTCTTTCTAAAGAACAAAACCTCCAGTGACACGTGGCAAGAGTATATTATTTTTCCTTGTATATTGCTGTCAAGTTGAATACCGAAGAAATCCGGACATGTGTTATTTATATAAAATATGGGCACCGCATAACACATATTTGCTTCGTTTCTGCATGAACATGTGTAGATCAAATATTATCGCTAGAGATGATGGTTTATCGCGGGAAAACTTGACTGTTTGCCGGACTTCGACACACGTTCAACTTACCAGAAGATTACTGGCTTTAGCTTGCCCTTGCACCTGTTGCCCTATTTGACTGAGCCAATAAGAATACCAATTTTGTAGTATTTGAAGCCAGTTATTGGTCTGTAAACAGCTACGTTATCTGAGAAGTTTACCACCGAATCATTTATGTTGCAAGAAACTATAGTGTTTTCAAGGGTATATTGGCACAAAATACTATCGTGATATACCATCCACATCTCTAATTATCGCGTGTCAGATAGAGAAAAACTTTGCAGAAACTTTTTGTGGTTAAAAGTCCATTGTAGTTGTGTTATTTATCCGATTGGGACCTGAGAAATTCGCATTTTCTTTCAGTCACAAGCAAGATTTCAAATAACTGTAACTTCGGTCACTTTCGCAGTTGGCTCTAGACTGATTTAACACTTCTTAGAGAACACCGAGCCGACAGACGACTAAGATTTACCGAGCCAATGATAACGAAACCCCGGTACACACTATACATAATTCAGGACCGAATTCCATATCTAATTCAGTACAAGTAGCACTCCGACAATATGTACCGCAACTACGCTGGTTCCACACAGAATTTCGTACTTAATTTCACAGATAGAGACAGTCCTATTTTTCATCGTAGTGTATGTACACGCGCATGCGCAGTGCACAGTACGCGCGCGTGTAAGTCAATGCGACGTACGTAAGAAGGGTTGCCAACATGCTTGCAATATAAATAAAACTCTTGTTTCCTACTACACACACGACCGTCGGATGGTTCAAAACCTCAAATAATACAAGAAAGTTTCACTTGTTTGGCAAATACGTGCAAGTCTTGTTATGAAATAGTTTTCGGTAATTTTACTGTTGTAATAATTGTTATTTATGGAACATAACAACCAACATCACAATTGTATTTTTGTCCTTTATATACCAAAACATAGAAGTAAACAGTGGTAGTGTGTACATAAACACATACGTTTTGCTACAGATTTCTGTTATGAAATATCAGTTGACGTTTATGACCAGAAATATGTAAGGCATTGAGTAGAAAATTAAGGTTAGTATGTACCGGGCTTAAGTAAATTAACGCCGGCCAATTCATGTGATAGCACTGTATCAACGAGCAGCCAATGAGCAACTGTTGTTGGTTTCAGTAAACATATACACTTGTAAGGTATTGTACAGGTCAGTGAACACGCGAATTTTTCCGGTCTTTATTAATGTATAAATCGTTCGGAATATAGCGAAAAATAAAATTTAACCTATGAAAAATATCACTATCCGTTACTGCATACGGTAAAACACTTTCTACAGTTACCTTACTGCTTCAATGGTTGGCAGCAAAATTACACAATACAGTCCCGTGTATTTTGATATTTAAATACAACAATACTTAAGCAAAATCAACCGAAATCGCCATATTTTTGTTTTATATAATTAATAATGTTTTTTTTTAAATCCAAGTATGTAGGTTCACGCCGACTGCATAATGTATCTTACAAGCGCAAACATTAAGTGACGTGTCCAGAGATTAGACATTTCCCGCAGTTTGCCGTTACGCGCGGAAGATACGAAATGGCTGAAAATAGGACTTAGGCGGGGCTTTATCCCGAACCACCAATAAAACCGCATATGGATTCTCCCGGATCGTGTACGCCAGACAGTAAAATGTCTACGATGAAAGCCTCAATCCGGCATGACGTGACTGGATCAGGAGAGCGTGTGATGTACATACAATACGTAATGGTTAAGAGACCCTGGAAATTTCCGCATTCCACAACCTGCCGGCTAGATTGCACAGACCTGTGTAAACTCTCGTCTTCAGCTACTTGTTCGTTGACATAGGCCATTTATACCTACATCTGACAAGATAACGTGTTTTTTCATGCAGGAGGTTATTTTGTTTCAGAGACGTAATGAATGAGTTTACAGTTACCCGATTCCGATTTCAGGTTAGCATTACTATTTCTACAATATCTTAACGGGCTCATTCGAATAGTATTTTCGACTTCATTTTTTGTGAGCTGTCTCCACGTGTAAGGTACTCATCCGTTCCAACTCACCATGTTTAGTTTATTAATAGAGCCACGATTTTATGGCGAAAAGATTTTTGCAACATTTGGTTTCAATGCGTCATGTGCATATCTGCAGATCTGCCACATCGTCTGTGATTGGATGATTTTACTCTCACTTGCCTTGGCAAATCACAGACGTACGGAGTCACAATAATCTTATTATGATTGGTGTAGTAAAATGAGAAACGTGTCTGAACAAAGACACGCTGCCAGTAATCATGAAGCAGACCTGCCGATGTGCACAGGAGACACTGAAACAAAGTGGGGCAAAAATCTTTTCGCGACAAAATCGTGGCTCTATTTATTAATGAAGGCACAGCACATAGGTACTGGTCACGTGAGCTAAGAAAGTTCCTGGCAACGTGCAGAGGAGAAAATTCCTACTCCTCCTTCCCCTAACAGCGGAGGTGTACGCATCTGCTGATTGGTTGTAGCTGCTAATGGCACTCTCCGGGCTCCGTCATTTCCCCTCATACTGGCTGGGAGGGTAAATGTGGGGCGGGTAGCTGTGCAGTAGATACCATTTCACGTCCGCTGCGCCACTCTCTCAAAACCTTTCCTATGCTGCGGGACCAGTATATATTCTTAACACATTGTTTTTATTAATGCTATAAATATGTAGAAACCAGAAAAATTTGCGGGTTCACTGACCGGTAGGGCTAGCCTTCAAGAATATATGTGTATTCAAGCAGATAACAGGTGTTCGTTGGCAGTTCGCTGACACAGTGAAATGAGCCAGCATTTAGTTACATTTTTATTATTGGCTTATCGACTTCAAGGCTGTATCAAACAAGTCAAGGACCAATTGTTAAAGTAGCACGAATTTACAGTTGCTGGAATTCTAGCTTGTATCTGAACGAAAACGCGAATTTTTGTATTTGATGTTCGTCATTATCAGAGCACACTTTCTACGAAACGAAGGTGGGGAAGGGCGAGAAAGGTAGTTCCGCTCCCTGCATCTGAATTTAATGACTCGACGACAAATGAAAAAATAATTGTATGTTGTGGGCTGAACCAAAACCAGATTACATTTCAATCACGTGATCGTTTTGCTTCCCTTCTTCGTTGCGTTCGGTGAATTATGTTCTAGCCTGAAATACATTCTTGCCTACAAAACTTCAGCATATTCTCCCCAATATATCCGTTCACGTACGATATAGTGATAAGTAGAAAACACGTTGTTGGCGATGTTCGAGGCTAGAAACTTGCACCAATGTAAGTAACGCCTTACTCTGGGTGATGCTTATTGGATTCGGTTGGCACACCGTCTTGTTTTTGTTGACTGCGTGTGTAGCATGGTCAACAAAAATTTTCTTACAATTTTCTTGCGTACATTGTTTAGGGTAAATTAAATTTTCTGTAGAGAGTAATTTAAATTTGCTAAAACTTCTCTCATTTGAACCATTTATGGTCCCACAATAATATATTAAGCATTATTTTTGAACAGATACATTACGTCTTTTTTTAGAGAAGAAATACAGCAAATAAATCTAGTTGTACTGAAATGTGGGTCAACCAATCGCTGTTGAGCAAATTCTTCATATTTAAATTTTTTTTTTTTCAAATTTTTAGCTCATTTTGTTGTAAAAACGTTATTTTATTTATTTTTAAACAAGACGTTTGTTTTTATTCTTAAAAAGAAACTGGAAAATCTTAGTAATGATTTATTTCAGAATATAATGTTAATTTTTTGATTTAAAAAATATTGTTCTCTGACGCAGGAAGTTGGTGTTATCATCGATTCTTAATACGTGAGCAAAATTTCAAATAATTTGGACGTCTAAGAGTGGGCGAAAATAGAGTTGAAAGATTTAATTACATTCATACATAGAAGTGAAGCTAACAAAAACTTCTTAAAAAAGTAAATTCTAGTCCTAATGGCGCCGCCTACCCGCGCGTGAGAGGCTCAAAAGCGTCGGAGCAGTAAGGTCGACCTTGAAGCGCGCATCAAATGCCGCGTCGCCACAACGTTACAAGTGCTGAACTAGCGTGCAAGGTTCCCGCCGAACGGTTTTTACTATGGGACAGTAAGCTGTGACCATATAATTTTATTGGTGGAAAGTCTGCAACTAAGTTCAGTGCAGGTCGCAATCTGAGTTTCACTTGCATTCGGTTAGTACATTTTGAAGTACGGAAATCTGAAAAGGCCGTTATTAGCCATGTTGGAGGGCTTAGAAACAGTGTTTTTAATGAGCGTGGCGTTTTAACAATGAGGAACCGACCTTCTATGAAGTTTCATTTCTTTTCGTTCGTTGGTACAATGGGCACACTTGGAATATTTTAGTAGACAAAAACCTGTTTCCGAACACACTGCAACGCATTTGAAGCGTGGGGTAGGCGGCCGCCTTAAATAAAATCCACACATAAAACTATAGAATGTACGGTCTAAAAAATAAATAATTTGTGGCCTGATAGGTAACTTGGTCTTGAGGACAATGTGAACTATAATTTATATGCAAATTTCTTTAGTGTCTCTGGGATCGCAGCTAGATTCAATAAAAGTTCTTCTTCAACGGTGCTAATTACATGGAATTTTCCACACACAAGTGTATAGCACAAAATATTATCCCAGAAATCAAATTCAGCCGATGGAAAGCATATTCCGCCACGATGGTGTAAGAAACAAATGAGTTCAGAGCTACTGCGACATGCTGTTTAGACAGAAGTGGGGCGAGGACCCAATCTAAATGGGTGAAAAAAAACTGGACGTTGCGAAAGGAAGGAGACAGCTGACGGGAGGACAGAGGACGTAATGTATAGCGGGAGAAAGTGGCTTGTCGGCCACAGCGGCGCGTATTTCACACAGTGAAAATGAGACAGTGAACAACACACACTGTTTACAAACTGCGTGGCAGTTGCTTACTACGGTGGATGTTTTGACTGTCTGTCCGGGCTGTCGGGCGGTGTATGTAGAACTTCGGCAGTCGGCGGTTTCTTCGAGAACTGCTCGAAGTACACGTTTGTCAAATAACTTTCCGCCCCCTTACTTTTCCTTGGAAGTTTGTCTACACGTATGTCACCCCGAGAAGGTGTCTTATCGCTAGCACCACGATTTTGACGCGGAAATATTTTTGCCCCACTTTGTTTCACTGTCTCACGTGCCCTTCGGTAGCTTTGCTTCATGGTTATTGGCAGCGTGTCTTTGCTCAGACATGTTTCTCATTTGACTTCGCCAATCATAATAAGATTATTGTGACTAGCGTAGTCTGTATCACAGACTAAATAGTAATACAGACGTGAAATGGCGTGGCGGCTCGTTTGATACGGGCGAACTTCACCGCTTATTGGCTGCCCGAGGTTGCTGATATCAGCCCCGTGTATGTTTGGCTCCTGCATGTTACGGCAGGTTTCCTATTGGCCTGGCTGCCGGCTAGCAGGGTAGCCGCCTTACGCTGATTGGCGGTAGAAGTCTCCGCCATCTTCCTGGCCAGGGAAGCCATTTTGCTGGCGTGTGGCTGAGTTCGCTGTCCTACCTGCTGTTTCACTTCTGTATGCCTAAATATTCTGTGTCTGTATTTTGCCAAGGCATGTGAGGGTAAAATCATCCAATCACAGACGATGTAGCAGAGCTGCAGATGTGCACATAACGCATTGAAACCAAATGATCTTTTCGCCATAAAATCGTGGATCTACTTATCGCCTAGCATACCCATTTACAACGCAACAAACTTCAACTGCACGCAAATGATCAAATATGATGGATTTACTGTCACAAGGATAGATCGGCTGTGCGCCCAGAAAGTCCGTATGAGGCACCATTATTGTTGTGCCTTGAACTGTGTGATATTCGACGAATCAATTGATTTATAACAAAGAAACGTAATGGAGTGGCAGGACATTTAGACCACCGTGTACGTGAGTGACTGTTGCTTAGAAATTGCGCTTAAATAACGTTACCTACACGCTCATAGTACTCACTTAAGAGTGCGTGATAGATAAATAAACGCTGAAAACATACATTGATTTCTACGCTTTTTTCAAAGCCAATATGGATAAAATACTCAATGACAATCCTAGATAATGGTATTTTCTAACTTTATGAGTAAATAATATCCAGAATTACTAATTCGTTACGCGTGATTTCTTGCGCCGCAGTTAAATGCACGAGTTTCCGGCGTCAGAGATTGTGCCTCAGAAGTTCGTAACACTGGAAACAGTTTTGTTTAAAACGGTGGCTAAAACTATTATCTAGGATTGCTATTGTTTAATGTTCGCAAATTTGCTTAAAGAAACCTACAGTTATAGATTAATGCTTTTAGTGTTGAATTATGCACCACGCCCTCTTAAGGTTCCCCACTAATAATTAGCTGGTCTTCGTAGCTGGCTCGGTTAGGTGCCAGTCTACGGTGTGATAGGTTCTGGGTTCGAAACCTGGATCGATCATGGCTACTGTGCGGTTCCTTCCCCTCATTTCACCCTCATCTAATCTTAAAACCTCGTTGTTAAAGGCCCGTAAAACTCTCACCTCATCACCACTAATCTTAAGAACTATTTTTTTTTTCGTAAAAGAAGAAGGCAAAAATTAATGTTTTCGTAGTCCCTTTTAAGTATTAACATATTGTTTCAGAATTTTTTTTTAAATATGTAACAGTGAGTAACACAGATTTATATTTAAATAAATACTGTGCCACAAAATGGCACTGAATGTCTCACAAGTTACCAAAGAAAGCTTAGACATAGACAAGCACAGTAAAATCAGACCAAACAAAATGAGAATCTTCTAAAGTTCAGCCTACAGTAGCCAATCAAACCAAAGCTATGTGTCCTGAGCATAGTGTAAAACAATAACTGGCAGAACACTTCTCCATTAACGGCACCGACACGAAATTGTTCTTTTTTGTACCTAACTATTACAAAACATTACTTACCATGTATTGTATACATTGCAAAACCAATCCACAAAAACCTTTCATTGCTACACAACAGATAATTATCATAAATTGTACAATAAATTACTTTAAGTATGAAAACACGTCTTTTATACAATTTCAAACCATTTTTTGTGTATTTTCAACCAGTATCTTGAAAATTTAGGACAATAATTTTAAGCCCACAAAAATTATTTTGGCGACTTGTTTTCAAACTTTTTTGCAAATGAACTAAAATTGGTTTATATTATTTTCTAAAGGTAATCACAACAAATCCGTAGATTACTATGGTCTTAAATTTGAAAATGTTTTAACATTATTCATTAGTTTGATTTTGTACAGATTCATGGGCGTACGCTATTGAAGTACCCATAGGATTCTAGCCAGAATCATTCACTCCCATTACTAGATTCTTTAAAGTAAATTTTAGCGTTTTTACCAATGTCACGCAGTTGTTAGCTGTTACATCAATTGAACTGCAAAAAAACAAATAGTTTTGAACGTTTGAATAGTATCTCCATATCTCATATGAAATTGTGTGTTGATATAGAATGTAATAGTTTTATTTTGGGACGTGGAAAATAAAACGTTACATTCATGATTCGTACATAATAATTCTTGTTGGATAATTCTTTCCTGCATTTTAAAAGTACTTGAATAACTTAGTTGACAGTAAAAATTTATTAGATTAAAATTACAGCTTTACTTTCAGAAAATTCAGTGAAAATTATAGAAGAAGAACGAAGTGTAAATTATGTGTGATACCTCTAATTGTAAACGTAGACCTTGTTTTATTTTTGAGGTTGCTTGCTATTTTGAAAGTGTCTGTAGTTGAAAAACTACGGGGTACCAATAAGAACTCAGCTTACTGGCTTGTTATGTATTATATCATAACGACAGAGTGATAAATCACTCTGCTTCCTCAAATGGATAGGCTGCAATTTGTATCTTTTATTCAGAGGCAGTATGGTGGAATAAAGAGTGCAGTAGTCGGTATATCAAGGTCTACTTAAGGGATTTGGTAATTATTATTAATTACAACAACGCAGTCATTTCGTTAATCGAAATATGCTCAACCGTGAATGTCTCGAAACATTCTTGTAATGAATATGCCTCTTTTAAAACAGGGGTACTTACAGAAAATGTGACACATTCAAACCCTATGCATAGCCTTATCGCTTGATGAATATTTTGTTTGAATATATATACACTAGCTGACCGGCTGTGGATTTGGCCAATTGAAGTTATGTAATGTAAACAGTAGCTCTGGATAAAATATGTGATGAAGACATTTAACAGCTAGCGTACTCAATAACAGTGAACTACAAATTGTCTTAGCTCAGTGTAAAGTGTGCGCGCAATATGCTCGTATGATGTCATAGTAATTCCCATTGCAAAGTCTTGCACAGGATACGAACACGTAACCCCACACCTCCCACACCACAAACTTTATACAATACCTGAGTGAATGCTTAAAGGGAGCCGTGATTATTCTTTCGTATGTACAGGCTACAGTCCAAAGAGGTTTTATGTATGAGTAGGTTGGCGAAATAAAACAACTGTTGAATTATTTCTCCGTGATCATTCTCATTTTTCGGGAGACTGTAACATTTAACTGTTTTTCACATCCTTAATTTTCGAATTTCGTAAAATTCTGAATTTGATTTGTAGATATTTACATAAGCTTCATTCTTATCAAAAAATCATCTCGATATCTCAACGGGTATAAGCGGTACAGATGATTATTTGAAAACACATTTTATTTTTTTAACAGCTTTCGAGGACGAATTTCGAAAAATCCTGAAATCGCATTTTTTATTTATGTAAGATTTATTTTAAAGAAAAAACCATGTCAATATATCCACTAGAGATAAGTGGGATTAATTAAAATCACGTTATATTTTTTTTAAAAGAGCTTTCAAGGACGAATTTCGAAAAATCTTAAAACAGCACTTTAGATATTAATTAAGCATCACTTTAAAGAAAAAATCACCTCACTATCTAAAATGGTTTAGGAGAAATCACGGATTAATGAAAAACACATTTTGCGGCTTTTCACCCCCTTTATTTTCGAATTTCGCAAAATCGAAAAATTAGCAAATATGCATTTCTTTGGGTAATATTATGACGTCAAAAAATTATTATAGCTTTCCCGGTTAGTAAGATATCAGGGATTCTTTGAAAACACATTTCGCCCCTTTTCACCCCTTAATTATCGAATTTGAAAAATTCATTCTTAGTGGGTGCCTACGGACTGAGGGGAAGATTCCCTCAAAATTTAATGTTTCTAGGTCCAGCGGTTTGGGCTGTGTGTTGAGGAGTGTGTGAGTGAGTGTGTCAGGACACTTAATTTTATATATTAAGATATTATATATATATATATATATATATATATATATGTGTGTGTGTGTGTGTGTATGTGTGTGCAATGTAGAGATGGAGTTAATAATTACCACGACTATGTAATTACGTAATAATAAAACATAGATTTCATCTTTCATTTATTCAGAGGAAACGGCTCAGATTTAAATTTAAATTATTAACGAAATAAAATACTTCAAGAGGTTTCATAGTCGCAGCCGCTACAGTTAGAATTGTCTTATTACTTTCTTAACTGTAATTCGATCTGTAACAATAACGGAAAATAAAGATTTATTGTGTCTATAATTCAATCAATATGTGTTCTACTGTGCAGTTGGGTTAAAGTTCCAAAATATTACCCAGAAGAAAAGTTATGGCACAAAATACAAAACTTTAAAATGGTGACTACTACTTACTCTTAATACGTAGTAGTGAATCTGAAATAGGTAGACCTATTACACATGCATAACGTTCTTTGAATGCAATTCCTAAGCAGACGTCACTCATGCATGTTGATCTGTTGAAGCTCTGACTATGCGGTCCGAACAGGCAGCAACCTATATAAAAAAATACACTGTATTCTTCTATGCTGACAACATTATGGTGTCTGTAAAACTATTGCGTCTTCATCATGCCAACAAGTCTTGTGTATAATTTTGTTTTCGAGAAAGTAATTGTGCTAATCTTTCTTGTCTAAAGCTGTTTTGTCTTAATTTTTTTTATTTGATGGTTTTTCCATTTCGTTATTCGCTTTGAAATTTTGCTTTCCCATTTGTTGGTACTTAGACATTATTCTTATTTGAATTTACTGTACGTGAGTGAGATATTTTGGTCAGCGTTCAACATCGAAGTCTTCAACGCTTTTGGAGGAGGGGGTGATGTGATGCGAGTATGGAGCAGAGCCGGAGGAAACGGGAGATCCCCGAGAAAGCCCGCCGACCAGCGGCATCGTCCGGTACGATCCCCAAATGCGAAAATCCGGGGACCGACCCCACCGGGAATCGAACCCGGATCGCTATGGTGGGAAGCGAGAGGTCTGACCTCTCGGCCACCGCCGCCCCATTTACTATGCGTGTTTTGCAGTAAGTTATGTCCGTAATATTTGGTTTCATCATTCACTTTCCATGCAATAATTTTTCAAGCAGTGCTGCAAATGTTCTTAAAAAAAAATCTGTGACAGTCCAGTGGGTTGCAGTGATCTTAGCGAACCGGTTATATCGCACATAGTTAGGCACTTTTTAGGCGAAGACTGCAAGGAACAAATTTCCGTGCAAAGTACGTAGGAAGCTACGATCCCCGGAGTAAAGTCTATTTCGTTTAACTTCAAAAAATTTCACAGCTACTTTAATACGTTATTTTTTTTAACGTGTGTTACAAAGAAAAACAAAAATGTACAGGAAATATGGTGAAATGGACATGTGAGGTACAGTTTATAACTAAATATGTCTTATATTATGAGTATAGATGATGGTTTATCGCGAGAATACTAGACTGTTTGTTTGATTTCAACACACGTCCAGCTAACCAAAAGATTACTGGCTTTAGATGTTACCCTATTTGAATGAGCCAGTAAGAATCCCAATATAATATTTCATGCCTGTAATTGGTCTTAAGACAGCTTCATATCTAATTGTGACATTTTTACGAAATATTAACAGTTTTCCTCCAGAAGTAGCTGTCAGACTTAACTGAAGTTATATGAAACAGGGTATAGAATAACACGCTGCTCAACTTTAAAGGCTGGGGCGCTGCGAGATTGGCTGGGCGTCGTTTCCTCCATGAATTTACAAGCCGAGCTCGTGAGATTGCAGATCCCCTGGACGAAAGTGTATCAGTTCCTCGCGGCGGCAGTAAAGGACGTCGTAAACAAGTGACGTGGCTGGACGTAAACAAAGGCGTGGCCCATACAAGGCGATGGTTCCGCTACCGAATAAGCTGGCCATGTAATAGGGAAGAGATTTATAGTGCCCTCCACCTATGAGAATGTTCGTCGCAGTATTTGGGTCAGTCGATTGGTCCTCCGGTGTGTATAGGCAAGCAAAACAAAATATCACAGTCGGTCTGCTCGAGTTCCTCAGCCTGTACACGTGCCTGAAGACGGGAACAGATACCAGTAACCGAAACGTCACATCTGTTTTCGTACTGTTTTTTCGCCTGTTTTTTTTTTGCCTTTGTTGTGCCTTGCCAGTGTTGACATCCACTCGTGTCCCTCGTTATTTATGTTGTCGTCGTCGTTCATCCATTTGGTGCCTTTTTTCATACACTCCATTTTTGTTGGTTTTTATTTTTCTCGTTTTTATTTTTTTGTGTCGTCTTTCTCGAGTCGACTATATTCTCCTTGGAAATTAATTTCGTGTTGTTTTGACTCTGTTTTTGGCCATGTGTCGTCTTCTTGGATATGACCACGGTCTAAGAAGGTAGAGGTCTTGACACTGAGGAATAAAATGTGACTCCTTCATGTCGCCGAGCGCTAGTAGTAATTTGGTGGAAGATTTGACTTGTTTTTGTATTTGGCTTAGCTTAAAATGTGAAGTTGTTACCGGAATTGCGAGTATTATATCGAAGAAAAAATGGGAACGTAATTTTGTATTGAAACACACTTTTTTACAACAATAAAATATTATTTTTCAGTATTATACATGTAGATGCACATTGCAATGTTTCTCAAATTTTGTAGGGCACGAAATATAGTTTTTGTTAGATTGTGTTCACTAAAACAATAATACTCAATATATTTCTTCAGACTACTTTTATAAACAGTTCCACACAA
>PNEQ01128844.1:13836-59795 GCA_003012365.1 Medauroidea extradentata
TGGACATGGAACATGTATATACTATATTAGCTTACCTTATTAACATTATTTTATGTAAATAATTGCAAAAAATGTTAAAACGCGAGATGTAAACAAGACAAATCGTCCACCAAATTACTACTAGCGCTCGGCGACATGAAGGGACCACTTTCTCTTGCTGGAGAGCATAGGCAGTGTCAAGACCTCTACCTCTTAGACCATGGATATGACTATATTCCTGTCAGGAATTATCTCTGTGTTTTATGTCTGTTGACCACAGCTAACTGGCTTTTCTTCCTCTCTTTTTGTTTTATTGTTGGTTTTTCTGCAACACGGCGACATTCGTCCGCAATGGCGTATGTCCAAGAAACTGCTTTGTTTATAAAACAAATATTGTAATTTTTTTCTGTCAGTCTACTGCGTATTCCACGAATTGGTGCACTTTTTGACAGTTGGCAAATAACCTTTTAGAAACCAAAATTCAGTATTTTACTGTCATGAAACCCATTAAACAAGCTAACGAAATGAAATCTGTTATGGCAGCAGAAAGAATCCTTAGAAATTGTGAAATATTGCACAAATATATTGTGACAGCATACCCTTGAAAATTCCTTAAGTTCCTTGCAACATTCTTAGTTGGAAAATAACTGACCAACACGACATACATATATATATATATATATATATATATATATATATATATATATATATATATATATATATCTACAGAACAATCACAGACATCAAATATTACAGTGGCAGATTTCCCGTTGGCTCTGTCACGTACAGGCGACCTAACAAGTAAAGTTTTCCGCGAAAAATTGTTTGAGTTGTTTTGCACCAATGTAAAAAAATCTATCGTGGCCTTACGGGCGCGCAGCGACCGAACTATTGGAGGAACAGCACTGAACCTCTTCTATGCTTCCACTGTCTATCCCCTTCCCAAACACTTCCTTCACCCCCTTCCACTGAGGGTAGACAGGGCAACGGAAGGTGTACGTTTTCGACTTTTTTGTACTTGGAGGCGTTTAATTCGGAAACGTTTTGAGATATCGACTTGAAATTTGATAGACGTACTTTACGCGTGCGTATCTCAAAAAGATTATTTGGTTTTTTAATTTTTTTTTAATTTTTTTAAATAAGGGGTGCCCCTTTCTTCGGAATGCTCCCAAAATTTAAGTTTTGAGGTTTGTGAGATAGAGCGTCGACATTTATTTCCGGGAATTAATTTTTCGCGAAAATACTTGTTACCAAATTTATTTTGATGGGTGTCCAACTTTCAGAGCTGATAACTTTTCAACTGGTTTACCTACGAAGCTACACTTTGAAAAAATAGACTATTCTAACACATTTTTACCAAAATGTAGCGATTTTGGTCCGACACGAAAAATGTTTCTTCTTGGACCCGAAACACTCTCTAAAAATGTTCAGAACCAAAAATTTAGATTATTCCCCTTTAGCATTTCGTTTTACATAAGTCTACCAAATTACTCCTATATAGGTTTAATATTTTAAAAGTTGTTAATTTTTTATTTATTTTATTTTTTCAAAATGTTCCCTGCTCTTAATACGTTTACTAAGCGTCCGACTTGACGGCCAAATGCCCAAGACGTTTCGAGAGGACCACGAATGAGCATTAGAATCCAGGTAAGTCAATGACCAAAAGCAACTAAATAGGGCCGTAGGCTTCTCATCGAGAGCCTCAGGCTCTCTGACTAACAGCCGCAGGCCTTCTAACCGAGGGTCGAAGGCCCGAGAAGCCAAATTGGAGAGGGCCAAAAACCACCTGGAACACTTGTTCGTATTATCGCGCGAGTCTCTCCGGCCTGGCACCTGGTGTATTCATAATTTAAAATATAATATATGCCTAGTTCCGTCGTCGTCAATATTGGTCAAATGTAGGGCCACGATTCTGTCGCGAAAAGATTTCTGCCCCACTTTGTTTCCATGGCTTACGTCATGGCCGTCTTTAGTAGAAGGCCGGAGTCTTGAATGTGGCAACACTGCATCGGAGGGCTACTGCTTGTCACTTCTTGGCCACCCTAGTTTCTGCAACGTGTATAGATGCAGCTTTAGTGGCGTGTACACGTCTACACTGACTAGGGCAGCCAATGAGCGACCGGCAGCAGGCCTCCGATGTAGCATTGCCACATTCAAGACTCCGGCCTTCTACTAAAGACGGCCGTGCTTACGTGCACATTGGCAGCTTTGCTTCACGGTTATTGGCATCTTGTCTATGTTCAGACACGTTTCTCATTTTACTGCGCCAATCTGAATAAGGTTATTGTGACTTCATACTGCCGTGATTTGCCAGTAGATCCCCAAGACAAGCGAGAGTCAAAAATATCCAATCACTGGCCGCGAAGAAGAACTGCAGATGTGCATACAAGGCATTTAAACCAAACGGTGCAAAAATCTTTTCGCCGTAAAATCGTAGCTCTAGTCACATGTTATGAATTTATGAGGGCGCAGTTAGGTAAGATATTTCACTAGAGGGCAATAATGGTATATTTTAATGTGTGTTTCTATTCACTACAACAATACGAAAACCCGTAATTCCAATTCTGCTGATGATTGCACACTTCCATAACCGGCACAAGTGTTCCCTGAAGTCCGCCTTATTACATGTAATGTTTTCCAAAAGTAGTAAGACTTGGTGGTAGCCCATATTTTCAATACTATGACACTCCGCCTGGCCAGCAAATAGTCGGTTTTTAAGTTATCGAATCCTTTCATTCGAGTGTTTCACACATAGGCCTATACAATATTATACATAACACTTATATCATTGCATGATTGATCAGTAAAAATGCAGGAGAGTTTATTTTGACGTTACGAATAAATAACAAATAGTTTTTAAATTTCAAAATAAATAACACTAAACATATTCAGAATATAAGTCGCTAGCCCTGCAATCAGACACTTTTAAAGGTTTTAAATAAAATTTATTTTGCTTAATCATTTATGAAGATGTAGTGGACCTATGATACTGAGGCTATGATTTACTTAACAGCGTAATTGGACGAAGAAGACAAGGAGACGTGTAATGCATACTGGAACCTTGACAGAGAATATTATGTTCTTGTAATTTACACGAAGTCAGATATTTGTCACTTGTTTCTGCTGTACGTTTCTGTTTATAACTTTGACTTGTTTACAGTGAAACCACGTGCAGCTTAATTACAACGGTTTCCTTTTTTATTTAACCACGTTGTTTGTACAAATTGATAGAGACTTGCAAAATTCACGTTTTATTTTAGATACAAGCTAGAATTCAAACTAGCGAAATAAGTGATTATTTTGCAATTGAATCGGAAGTTGGAAAGAGGGCACATGTGAAAAAAATGTAAAAAAATTTCCAGATTAAGGCTTGAAAAAAAAATATTTTATTGGTAGTTACATCAAACTATGCAGAAATCTCATACACAAGATTAATATTTCTTGAAGATTGGAGGCCATATAAAATGGAAAGATACAGAAAGTGCACATAACGAACACATTAATTTTTGTCCTTTTTGCAAAGTATGGAATGTTCATAGATTATTTGGTGATGTATTAACATTGCAAGCCTGTGAATCAGTTAAATTCCGCTCTTTCATACTGTATGATTTTATTTGTAAAATTTCGAGTTATGAGGACGAAAAATATGAAAACTTAATGTAATGTAGATGTTATTGATTGATGTATTCCTTTGAACAGTGCTCAAAATCAAATACATTATTGCAGAAATGATGCACATGTAGCCCTCGCTTTGCAGAAAGTACATATGTGCACAATGCGAATTACATTATGTTATATTCTATACTTGATTTACGTCTGGCATTTTGATTACGGAAGTGTAAAATTACCATGTATGAGTGTGAAAAATTGTTTTGGATTATCTATAAACGTGTTTTTGCTAATCAGTATCATCTCTCCCGAAAATATATTTTTTTTTGTGACATGTGCCCTATCTGCAACTTCCGACTCAATTGGTCCGTTAACTTACTTGACACATCCTAGATAGCATAGAGCCAATAGCAAATACGTAGAGATGATGGTTTATCGCGGGAAAACTAGACTGTTTGCTGGGTTTCAACGCACGTTCAGCTTATGAAAAATCACTGGCTTCCTCTTGTACTCAGAGCTACTGCCCTATTTGACTAAGCCCATGAGAATACCGCTATTGGAATATTTCATATCTACTATTGGTCTGCAGACAGCTATGTTGTGTCATACGTATATCACCCAAACATACATGTCACAAGAAACTACAGTGTTTTAAAGGATATGTTGGCACAAAAAATGTTCGCAATATACTCAGGGATTGGAAAATTTCGCGAATTAAATTATCTTTAGGCTAGAATCCGTTATACTATGCATACTAAAGCCCCTTATATTCGTTCGTTGTCTGTTGTTCCACTGAGTAGCAGCTAGTTGACTAATAGTCGGGGCTTGAGTATACATAGTACAAATGTATTCTGGCCTGCAGGTCATTGAATTAGCGTCATTTTCCAGTCCCTAAATATACCATGATCTCTACAAACAAGCAAATAATGACATCCTCAGTCAAGACGTGACACTGTGTCTGGAAGCAGTCAATGGGTAGCTCCTACACATATATTATTCGAAGCTAACCTACAGGTCAGTGAATCCGTGAGTGTTTTCGTTCTCTATAAATTAACAACAAATATTATATTTCAAATCTCTAAAATATAAAGAACATTCAAGATATTTCGTGTTACGTTGAATACCGTGCGACCACTTTACATGCATGTCAAATCTGGATGGTAATAATAACCCTTTTGATGTATGAAATGGCTCGACAAAATAATTTAAATAACTAACCCTTTCAGTTTACACGTCTCCGGACGAAATAAAGGACTGTGGCAGTAATTCACTTTATTTTAATTGGCCGGACGTCAAACACGCGGCTGCAGCGGAATCTCGTTGCGATGGGACGTGACGGCGGCTAATTAAGGGTCAGCGATAAATATTTCAGTTTTACGAGTTTCCCTCGTCGCACGAGGCGTTGAACTCAATGTGTCATCGTTTACGAGATGATGGAAGTGCACTGGGACAAGTGAGAGTATGTGACACTGTACAATGAGACATGCAGCTTCCACAACTTCAGTCTCACCGTACAGCGGTCGACTCGGACCTCACGAATGTGCAGAGACATTATTTTTGTTTCATATTGTAAGGTCATCACCTGCCCAGTTTGTCGAGCGTTGTGCAGAGTTTCCATCATTACAAGATTATTCGAAAACCGCCCAACGGGACGTAAGTGGCATAGCTAGAGGTACGTAAATTTCGCAGATACATTCCAGGTCAGATTGAACGCCAATTATGAATACTTCATTATCATGTCTGAGACTTGCTGGCGGCTATTACGAAACGCGTTTGACTACTGCAAACCAATAGTAAAAAAGTAAATAATGCGAAGTGCTATCGCTTGCTACCTGCTTGTACGATTATAAGCCAATAGATAATCGATTGTGGCCAGTGAGTGTATAGGACTGACAAGTCTAGGCTGCTGCCAGATGAATCCGCAAAATTGACGTACCTCTAGGCATAGCTACACGCGTGTAACAACTGTTAAATATTTTCTCTGTCGATTTACGGAATTTCCGATAAAATTTTTTCCAGATACCTCCTTGAATCTTATTGCCTAATCTAAGTTCCCGTAATACAGTTTTTTTTTACACGGAACTGAGCCATTCTTACATGTATATAATGCTACAATCCCATATCTATAAACTTGCAAATTTACTGGTGGTGTTATTAAAATAAATGCGTGATATTTCCAACTTTCTAACACATAAATTTACGATTTTTTTCGGTGCGAGTTTCCGTAGACTTATAGTCATAATACGTATGAATCGTAGTGTATATTTACAGTAGACATTTCTGTATTTTAATTATTATTAATTTTTACGGACACTGCTTCCGTTTATTAACGATACATTTCCGTTAAATTTACAGCGGTATACATGAGTGTATTTCAAGTGATACTAAATGCCAGTGAAATTTTTTACTCTTACTAAGGAGTACTAAACAACAGTTGCTAAATACTCTCTCCACAAATGTTAGGTAGCACTGTTAAAAATAATTATCGTTGGTTTACGAACAAGTGCGGGTATAAAATTCTCCAAAAGTGTTCTTAATTTACGGAAGGCAACTAGCTCCACTTATGGAATCTCGCATATTTTTTGAGAGACTTTTTTAGGATGCAGGCACAGTAATGCGTACGGTTTTTTGTTTTTCGTTTTCTTCTCGCAGTTTTACGTTTGTTTAATAAATGAAACGAATAAATTATGTATAACTGTGTTACAAAATATTGTTTCCGTTAATTGAACAGATATTTCCTTAAAATCATCAGGAAATTCACGGAAATTTTTAACAAGGTACTCATTTCAGGTTCACCACAAATCATTAAAGTTTATTTTATAGCGACAAATAAAATGGCAAATGCGGGTAATTTTGTGGTCTTATTTATGTGTAAAAAACCGAGCGAGGTGGCGCTAACACTTTTGACTTGCATGCGGGTGGACCCGGTTTCGATCCCCGGCTCCGGCCATCCTGATTTAGGTTTTTTGGTTTACTGAAATTGCTCCAGGCAAATACTGAGATGGTTTCATAACGAATGTCGTGGCCGACTCCTCTCCTAGCTCCCGTATTTGCATCACGTTGTTTCAGTGTCTCTAACGATGTGCTGTCGACGAGTCGAAAAGCCAAATTAATTTACCTTACGTATGGAAATCTCGGTGTAGAATCTATTAAAGGGCATAGGCGCGAACAATACACCTTTATCGTTATTTTACATCAAAACATGATAGGGTCACAATTGAATGTCTCATAGATAGGGCTAGGAAAAATTCGCGAGTTCAATGGCCTACATGCCAGAATCCAATGTCCTATGTATACTCAAGCCCCGTCTATTCGTTCATTGTCTGCTGTCTGAATGAGTAGCAGTTAATGGACAAATTGTAGGGTTTCGGTATACACAGGATAATGGATTCTAGCATGTTGGTCGTTGAACTCGCGAAATATTCCTAGCCATACTCATAGAGCTGAGTTTTCTACGAGAAGACTGCACGCCAGTTCAGAGACTTGCAGTATCCGCGGTGGCCGAGAGGCCAGACCTCTCGCCTCCCACCAAGACGATCCGGTTTCGATTCTTAGCGGGGTCGGTCCCCGGATTTCCGCATGTGGGAATCGTGCCGAACGATGCTGCTGGTCGGCGGGTTTTTTTTTCGGGGATCTACCATTTTCCTCGCCCCTTCATTCCGGCGCTGCTCCATACTCACATCACGTGACCCCTCACCAGCGCTAAAGACCTCGATGTTAAGCGCTGACCAAAATCTCCCACTCAATGACTTGCGTCTAGAGGCTAGAAGAAAGCGTGATGCGCGGACTGTGTCGCCTTTACCGCTTCCGCAATTCAAGGCCTCTAACTCACAAATTACGTCCAACAGAAGTTAGCATCTTTACGATGGTGAGTTCATTAAAGACGTTTACACACAGCCTTACACAAAAGCAGGAACAGGGAAAGGAGTCGGTCATGTCCTCTCTCGGTCGGTGTTTTTTAAATAATTTTTAATCATTAGGCCATGAAAGAGCGTATAAATTACGTACATGAAAGTTTACGTATAACACAAATATAATCCTTTCATTTCAGGCTGTCGAATTACAAAAATATCATTTTATTTTAAATTTGTTTACAGTCACTCAAGGCAAATGAAAGAAAATTTGTACAGTCTACCTCGTAATTTTCTATGCACATATCATGGCCAAAGGAACTAAAATAGGGAGCAAACGTAAACGTAACTTTTTAATTAATCCAAGACGGCTGTGGATTTTCCACCTTAGTGAAATATTTAATTCACGCCATTGCCAGAAAGAAAATACTTAATTGTGAACTTTAACAAGAGGTTTGCAGTTATACAGTGCATTATGTATAAACATATATTACATGGTTTTTTCCCTCGTATTGTTACACCGGTTTATACCATAATATGCAATTTTTTTTTAAATCGCGCTGACTTCATCCATTCTGACGAGTGTTTATTTTTGTGCCACATATGAAAACAAATATGACAATTGGAATAGTAGCCCCACCCCTCCCCCTTGCCAGTTTGCGTGTAAATTTAACCAGCTACTCGCCGTTGACTGAGCGGTAAATTAACTGAATGCGTTCCAGGCACACAAAAGATTCAAAATGAAATTTGTAATAGCGGAATGGAAAAAAAAATGTATATTTGCATAAAATTGCTTCTACTGACACTAAACTTGTTAAAATAAAGTTGCGAAAATATATTAATCTTTAAAATGACTACGCTTTTTATTTCCTTGAATGCGCTGTACATAACACCCTGAAGTTGGTTGTTGACTATGTTCTCATTTGGTTAACCAGATAGCAATTTGCTGTTGCTACGACAAAATGTTATCAGATTTAAATTTATTTATTTGTTAGACTTACAGTGACTTTGCTGTTACTGAAATTCAGTTAAAAATATCATTGAATATTAATGTCGGTCCATTGTTGTAACACAAACATTCTCTTCGAATTGTTTATGATATAGTTATGCAACAGAATGTTATGTTTCGTCAAAGAAAACCGATAGAAATATAATTATGCAACACTATACAACTTTCCCCAAAAGTACTTAATAAGATTTCACATGAGTAGGTATAACAGAGCATCTTACTTTATGTTACCTGCATCTACGTAAATTGTGTCAGTGTGCACAGCAAAGTGTTTTACTTTTTCTTTACATAATTTGTAATTAAAATACAGTAATTTTGACGTACTTAAGTAAATACATACACATGTAAAGTAACACAAGATATTACCAAACAATAATAGCAATAATTCAAAAAAATTCTTCATTAAACTTGATCGATAGGTACGCTGCCAGAAAAATTCAAAAGTCATAAATAACAATCTTGGGACATTCCTTCCGTTCTTTAACCTATTTTCTGCACCTCACCAGTTTTACACAGGGACGCGATTCATAATTGTTTTCTCGTGTGGTTCTTTTACATCGTCAGTACTAATTTAACACACTGCTGTTACTGTGTATAATTTATTATGTACAATCATTGCTTTTTTTAGTTTGAATAATCGCAGTGTTAACAATACTTAACTGTTGTGCATCTTCAGAAACGCAAAAGTAAGTTGATATCACACGTTTTTCTATGTCTTCTCAAACTACTAGAGTTGCAAGTTTTTTCTGGACTAAGAACTCTTAACTTAAGAGTGCGTAGTAGATAAATAAACACTGAAACCATCAATTGATTTCTACGCTTTTTTTCGAAGCCAATACGGTTAAAATACTCAATGACAATCCTAGAGAATGGTATCTGCCAACTTTATGAGTAAATATTTATCCAAAATTACTAATTCATTACGCGTGATCTCTTGCGCCGCAGTTAAATGCACGAGGTTCCGGCGTCAGAGATTGTGCCTCACAAGTTCTTAACACCGGAAACATTTTTTTTTAAACGTTGGATAAAACCATTGTCTAAAATTGCTGTTGTTTAGCTTTCGCAAATTGGCTTCAAGAAACCTACAGTTATTGATTAATGCTTTTAGCGTTGAATTATATTCCACGCCCTCTTAAAGTGAAGTCGAATGAAGAAATCTTGGTCATAGTTTCACGGCTATGTCTTAAATGCTGGTGAGGGGTGGCATGGGGTATGTTTGGAACAGTGCTGGGAATGGGAGATCCCCGAGAAAACCCTCCGATCAACAGCATCGTCTGGTACGTCTTCCTCAAGCGAAAGTTCGGGTCAACTCTTCTAACTTGAAAACGATGTCTTTAAGTATTTAATGTCATAATGTCAAATTTCTTCGTTGTAGGGGATCTGAGCTATCCTCTCTCAGAACTGTCCAATGTATCATTAATTTAGTTAGCTGTTCTTGAATTCGACCATTGTAAGACATAAATTGTCATGGTCTTTACTTATGGACCATTCCGGAATTTGCATGGAGTGATTTCAGAAAACCATAAAAAAAAAAATAAAACGTAATCAGAATAGCCGGACCTGGAATCCCACCTGATACTTCCCGAATGTGAGTCATCTGTCTTAGCTCTGTGTCACCTACTTTGGTTGTAATTTAGTTTAACTTGTAAATAATACTCATCTAATATACCTCTTTCAGAAAATAAAAGTTCTAACATTTAAAACATCGCTTTAAAAATTGGGCTTACCTGCACGTAAATAAACTATGAGAGAAAATGTAAAAGCCTTGCATGGCGTTTATCGTTTAGAAAATTAATTAAAATAATGAGGCTTATCATATGTTTATGTTTAATAACTTTAAATAGTTTTCTAATTTAGTTTATTTGTGCCTGGAACCTTATTGGCAGAACACACATCACTATAAATTCTACACTTATGTGGTTTTCTGAAGACCCAAACCCAGATCATCGCAAAACAAAATGGACGCTTTACAAACTTCGTTTACACCAATCGCCTGGAACAGTTGGCATTTAAAGCTAATCTGAACAGCATATAATTTGTTCAAGAAATGTGTTGTTCGTAAGAGACGGTTATAGCAGTTCACTAGGGTAGGTTGTGCATGACAAAATTTCCTCTTGAGCAAAGCTAATAGTAACTTGAGTAATGTTTTCAATCATCCAATAAGTCACGAGAGCGACCTCTTGATATACTCTTGGTTGCTCTGCTCGAGAGCAGGGTAAGCTACTGTTAGCTGATGAAATTGGCCAATTAGTGCAAAAAAAATAAACAGTAGATAGGCTTTAATAATAGCATGTCAAAGTTTACTTAGTGCACAGTGTTCTAAGTATCGATGAAAAGAAGCAGGAAATGAATATTATATTTAGAGCCTCCTATTTTTGGTGAAAATAATTTGGCTCCATCTTGTTTTAATGCGTTGTGTGCACATTTATAGCTTTGCAGCATGGTTATTGGCAGCACGTCTTTGAGCAGAGGTGAAGATTATTTGACTGCACCAATGAGAACAAAGTTACTGCAGCACAATATATATATATATATATATATTTTTTTTTTTTTTTTTTTTTTTGCTGGCAGAACCACAAGATGTTGAAACTCAAAGTCATCCAATCACTGGCCATGAATCAGAGCTGCAGGTCTGCACGTTAAGTAATTAATCAAATGGCGTAGAATTTGTTTTCGCCAAAACCATTGGCGCTAATTACATATGACATAAATAGTATAACGCATAAAAGATTGCTGCAGATGCCGTATTTAGTAAAATGAGTTACAAATGTTTTGAAATGTGCAGTTTTTTACTTTTACCATCATAAAACCTTATATTTTTGCAAGCTGTAAAACATAACTTGGTAATCGACATAACCTGATCACGTAACAGAGAAATTCTACGTTACTCCAGTTCGTGATTTATTATAACCGTCATTAATGTTATGGAAGCGTGTTTTTCAGATTATGAAAGCTGACTGGTTCTAGGGTATTCGTTGATCCGGCTGCTGATCATGATGTTACATACACAAACTCTTTCTTTACTTAATGACATTGGTTCCATAAATATTCATTATTTTATGTTTCTGCGAACCACTGTCCAGCTTTTACACATCATATAACATGTAATTTCCCCACATACAAAAAAAAATTTGGTCCCTCACTTATTGCGTAATCCCTCATCAAAGTCACAAAATAGCCATTTCGGTGCAGCCAAAAAATTAAAAAAAAAAAAAAAGTAAATAACTTGCAGAAACAACACAGTTCGCATTGATACTATAAGCTATCAGCTACTTCATGACACCCTTGGGTTCATAAAGGGGTAAATGTTTGTATTTTTTTAAAATTGGATGTAAACGAGTAAATTTTTCATAACCTCGAGTAGTGGTTGTTAATGAACTTTTAAAACTAACTTTTTTCAAATATGTTATGAAATGCACTGATACACTGGCTTTTAGTTTCTGAAATTTTGATTTAACAATTTTTTTTTTTTTTTTTTTTTTAGTTCTGGCTACACCGCAGCTGCCATTTTATAACTTTAATGAGTGACTATGCAAAGACTATAGGGCCTATTTTTATTTGGGGAAACGTCATGATTTCTGACGTGTAAAAGTTTAAAAATGTTCTACGTATACGTATGGCTCTATATATATATATATATATATATATATATATATATATATATATATATATATATATATATATATGAAGAGTATTTACGGGACTGTTTTTACGGGACCAACATTCTTAAGAATGTGCCATATTCAGGCATGCTTGTAACCATGAACCATAGGTCGTCCCGCTGAACAAAGATGGTGGCACAATGGCTCGGAAGCTAGATGTTGGAAAGGGACAAAAGTAGACAGAGATAAGGCAGAGTTACAAAAGGAAATGGTTTTATTATTTCCTCTCCGTTCTTTTTGCAGAGTAGCTGATGAAGGTTTCGACAAAAAGGAAGGAGAATTCGGAAATCGCTCGATAAGAAATTGCACAGGCACTTGCTTCGAATGGGAAATGAAATCCATTTCGAAATAGCAGCCGGATGAAACAAACGACTCTCGAAATGTGAGTCATGCCATTTCGATGTCGAAAGAGATCATTCAGGATTTATTCTTGGAAATGAAGTCTTACAGCTTAGGAAGTCTCATGACAAAGATTTTAATTAAAAATTTTCCTCACTTGTGTTATTTTCCAGGTTTTGTCTTATCTTGGCTTAGGAAAATCTTTATTCCAAGAAATAAAGGCAGCGTACACGAGGCGTATATGATAGAAGCGTATATTCATATTTCGTGCTCTGGTGCAGATCTGGTAATTATACCACGCTTAAGACGTTCAAATTAACATCTTGTGCTTCTGGCTATCCTTAGACACCAACGAGTTTACATTTGGGTTATGCTATGTTAAAATATGTTATATTACGTCAGGTAACGTAAGGTTAGGATATGTTGCTAGAATTATAGGTGCCATATTAATAAACGTGTTTAAACGAATTGTATTGAGTGACAGAGGTAACCACCACATTTTAATTGTGAAGTATGAACATTTTTCTTTCTAATTCAATATCTACACATGTGGGTGGATACGTGTTTAAATGTGCGTTGTGAACATTCATTGTTTTAGTTAAGTATACGTAAATGTGCGATGTTCTTTCTCGAGGTATGCCAATCTATGTTGAAGTGTTATTTGAGTAAGTCTCACAACTTATAACGTCAATGTGTCTGGCTATGATTCAGCGCAGTTCTGTTTTTTATTTCGTTTCTTAAACTCAATATGATCTCAGCACGCCTCTGGCTTTATATTAAGCTTAATATATTCTTATATTTGTATTTCTCGAATCCAATATTTCGGTACGGCCGGCCTAGTGAATGAAGTTCTTCTGGTCGGTAAAGTCAGCCCCACATTTAGCAGAAACATTTGAAGATACTGTAATTCAAATTTAATTATCATTTCGTTCTTTGCTTTCACGATAACTTCTCAGACTATCTTAACGGTGGTCAGGCTACTTTATAAATCCCACGAGGGGAAGCTAACTGCTGCGCTCTTTCTGACCTGTATAAGGTTTAAATGATAATTTTATGTCTGTCGTAACCGTTAAACGTTCTTGTGTGGCACGACACCGTGCTCGTGCTTTCTTCAGATGTCCACCATTCCCTTTAACATCTTGCGGCAGTGTTGTGATGTAAAGTTTATACTGGTTTTTTAACCATAGTCATCAAGTTACATAGGAAAAGTTAGAAAAAAAATATTAAAAATAGTTTTTCCCCAAAAATACAGTTGTTGAATTACTTTAGATTCATGGTATAGTCTATATACCTAGAGCCACGATTTTATAGCGAAATAATTTTGAACAATATTTTTTTTTCAATGCCTTAAGAGGGTTTCTTGAAGGCAATTTGCGAAAATACATAATTCAACGCTAAAAGCATTAATCTTTAACTGTAGGTTTCTTGAAGGCAATTTGCGAAAATTAAACAATAGCAATCCTAGACAATAATTTTAGCCAACGTTTTAAACAAAATTGTTTCCAGTGTTACGAACCTCTGAGGCACAATCTCTGATGCCGGAACCTCGTGCATTTAACTGCGGCGCAAGAGATCACGCGTAATGAATTAGTAATTCTGGATAAACATTTACTCATAAAGTTGGCAAATACCATTATATAGGATTGTCATTGAGCAATTTATCCATATTGGCTTCGAAAAAAGCGTAGGAATTAATTGATGTTTTAAGCGTTTGTTTATTTATTCCGCACCTGATTAGCTCTGCTTCATGTTCAGTGATTGGATAAATAGAACAGTTTTTTGACATATGTAGGGGCAGAAATATTTTGCGAATTCAATTAATTGCATGTTATAATCAACTATCCTATGTATATTCAAGCTCCAACTATTTGTCTATTAGCTGTTACTCACTGGAACAACATACAATGAATGAATAGACGCGGCTGGATTAGGTTATACATAGGACAATGGATTCTATCATGCGGGGCATTGAATTCTCACAATTTTCCTGTCCCTAGACATATGCCATTGATAGAGACCTGAAAAATTCGCCTTTTTCTTTCAGGCACAAGCTAGAATTCCAACAACTGTAAATTTGTCCCACTTTCACAATTGGCCGTTGGCTTATTTAAACACCACATTGAAGTCGATGAGCCAGTAATATAAATGTAACTAAATGATGGCCCATTTCACTGTGTCAACGAGCAGCTAATGATTCAGTTCACAAATATTCTTGAAGGCTTGCCTGACGGCCAGTGAACCCACGAATTTTTCCGGTCTCTAGCCATTGCGGGCGGATGTTCACATTTTGCAGAAAAACCCACAGTAAAATATAAAACAAAGGAAGAGAAGCCAGTAAGCAGTAGTCAAAAGACATAAAACACATAGCTTACCGGCTTCTCTTCCTTTGTTTTTATTTTTATTGAGGGTTTTTTCTGCAAAACGGCAACATTCGCCCGCAATGGCACATGTACAAAAAAAAAACTGTTCTATTTATAATACGAACCCATTGCAGGAGTAGTTCAAAGATCATAGTGATTGGTATAGATGATGGTTTATAGCGGGAAAACTTGACTGATTGCTGGGTTTTAATGCACGTTCAGCTTACTAGAAGATTACTGGCTTTCGCTTGTACGTGGTGCTGTTGCCCTATTTGACTGGGTCAGTAAGAATCTCGCTATTGTAGCATTTGATGCCTGTTATTACGGTCTGCAGACAGGTACGTTGTGTCAGTCGTATATCACGCAATCATATATGTTGCAATTAACTACGGAGTTTTCAAGGGTGTGTTAGCACAACAAATTTTCGCGATTTACCATCATTTCTATACATAACACATACTGCTTACTCTATTCGTTCGGTTCAAGTGTAGCAAGTTAAATTTTACAGAAAGTATAAAGTTGGAATACGAGTTTATATGAAATACAAAGAAGTTGCTTATACGTTATAGTTATTCAATATTCTTGTATTTAAAATAAATATACGGAACTGCCATATGTGGCAATTTTCTGCCAACCATACAAGATGTAATGTCGTTACTGTTGTTGAAATATGTGCACTAATTTTTTTCTTCAGAGATTGATAATGTAAAATTTCTCAGTTAATCGGGAATCACATATAAATGTTCTTTATAATCATAACTATATTTCGCTGAAAATTGAAATTTTATTAATTACCTCGTCGCTGTGAGTTATCGTTAGAGATGGTGAGAAATCACGAGAATGTTTTCTGCCAGCGTATTCTGTAAATCAATGTATCGTCCTGCGTTATGTATTACTGGCCGGCAGTTATGTAGCACAGTCTTGTTGTTAACAGACGAGTCACAGACGTCCAGTATTAGTGCACCAGAGTTAACATTGGCCCAATCAAATAGGGACTCGCCAGTATGCGGCATAAAAGTGTCGGAAATGAATACATTGCATTGAAGCCTAGCAAACAGTCAACTTTTCCCGCGATAAATCACTTCTAGTTATCGTATTGCCGTATAGGAGTAAGTTTTATATATTGCGTAGCCTACATTACTCATTAATTAGAGCGACTCAATTTTGGTGATAAAAGTTCTGCGCCAACTTGTCTCGTTGTCTTACGCAGTTCCGTGGTCGTTGGCAGTGCGTCTTGGGCAGAGGCGTCGCTCGTTTGACTGAGCCAATTAGAATTAGATCGCAAGATCGAATATACCGCAATTCCAGAAACGTTGCAGTTTTTCATTGTTTTTAACTTGTGTTGTGTTGTCAGTTGTCTTTTGTTTGTTGTCCACTGATCACTGTTTTTGTCAATTTCCATCCTTTTTTTTTTTTTTTTTTTTTTTTTTTTTTTTTTTTTTTTTTTTTTTTTTTTTTTTTTTTTTTTTTTTTTTTTTTTTTTTTTTTTTTTTTTTTTTTTTTTTTTTTTTTTTTTTTTTTTTTTTTGGTGTTGGAAATCTGGTTCTATATTTATGTCTGTCTTTTTGTCTGGATGTTGATTCGATATTTGACTGAATTCTATTTATAGAACTCTTTGTTGTCTAATATAACAGTTTAAAAAAAAACTGACAGAATTCATCTGAGATTTTTTTCTGTGTTTCATATCGTCTTTTTTGTTCTTTTTTTTTGTACTTTGTCATTCAACACAAGTTTTATCAGCAAAACATGAGCAGTGGCGTATGTTAACAAACCAGTAAATTATAATTAGAATTATGTTGTTGCGACACCGCACGTCTCTGATTTTCCCCAAGACGTTGAGAGTTAAAAATCACCCAATCATTGACCATGAAACAGAGCTGTCGATGTGCACATAAGAATTTGAAACAAGGTGGAGCAAAATTACTTTCACTTAAAGTAGCAGCTAGTGGACAAATGGTCAGGGCTTCAGTTGCATAGAACAGTTGATTCAAACATGCAGGTCATTGAATTCCCTAACCATCTTTAATATTGAATACTCGGTATCGGTACACCAGAGTTATCATTGGCCCGGTCAAATGGAGACACGCCAATAATGATAGAAGAACCGAAATGTTATATTGAAGCCTAGCAAACAATTTATTTCCCTGTGATAAATCAATGCCTCTAACTATAGGATATAAATGTATTATTAGACGGAAATATCATGAGAAGTATAGTATACAAATTGAAATATACTCGTCTGAAATATAAAATCATGAATTATGTGTTGACCAGAAGCATTAAGGATACCTGTATCCTAAGGTCTGATACAGGTTGTTGCAAAACTGTACACTCTTGGTAAATACCAACAAATAATTTCTGCTCTCCTATATAAATTTTTTCATTTGACAAACTTTTCTCCTGTCTGCCATTATTCTACATTATTTGAGCTAACAGAACATTAATATGCAACATAATCACTATGATAGTAAGCTCTTAACACACTTTTTTTAAGGGTATACTGAAGGTGTATTTGGCATGGTGGTTAATTTAACATGCTTTACATAATAGTGTCCGTCGAATAATTTCTAATTTTTTATTTTCAAGAACATGTCAGAGAGTACCAACGGTATCGCCCAGGCACGAGTCTCACACGCAAATCTACAAGTAATCTGTCCAGGGATTTAATCAGGAACGCCTAGGCGAGAGGCGAACACACTACTTGTTCCAACCCGCGGCCCCTGTGTTATGACTGCAGTACGTGAGTACTGATGAAACGGTGTTTATCTGCAGGAGTCTCATACCACTGGTTGGCACTTACAAATGATTCGCTTCGTCAATGTTCAGTGTATACCTCCAAACATGCCCACAAAACACACACGCGTCGAGTCTTACACAGTCGAGGAATCTGGTTACTAAGATATGTATGACGCTGATGTTGTAACACCAGAATCGATTACAACTGAACAATCTTCGTTATTGTACGCATTACGGTAGTGTGCTCTGTTATTTTCATACCCATAAATCATACGCAACAATAAATACCGCATTCTTGGATCTCTTCTGCCGAAATTTGCGTTCAGATGTGTAATTTCAGACGGTTTTACGCAATTGTAATTTACATCATTTCTCAACGACACTGATTTATATGAGGGGCTCGCAAGTCAATCTAGAACCAAATTAAGAAATTAACCTCATAAGTATTCAGTGCAACCTTAACTTCAATCTGATGTTGTTCACAATGATGACATTTGTTGGACAGAAAATAAACAATAGACACAATTTACTTTGGCAACGAAATGAACAGTGTTTGCAAAAACCCATACATAATTTATCTCAATATCAGAAAAAATACTTACAAAGCTCATTGTAGCCCTGAGCCCTCCGTATATCTCCTTCTGTTACTTATCCTCATTGATATCTACAAATTAAGTTCTTGGGAGTTGTGCATGTTGCCGCCTGCTAGGTGTTTACTCACTGCAGGATTCGTTCAGATATAAACATTTGCGTAGGTACTCGAAAACGGTGTGAGTTATAGTGTTTACAAACTGTAGGTTTCATTAATTCGAAAACGATAAATCATACTCGCACGATACCTGGACCAGAATGCAGGTTTGTAAATGTTTACTTACGTGCTAGGAACTGTACATCCGCGCCAGCTTCAAGTTCTTTCTTTTGAACGAAAATTGTGTGCGCTACGTAGCGTACTTGTAACGAGATTACCGAATTTGTTACGCATATCATGCTGCTTGATCAAATGTTTTCAAATATCTTGATATCCAGACAGTACAAAAGTTATATGCAATCCCAGGGTGGCCACCCCTCTTATTTCCGTTAAGTCAGAAATTATTTACGAGCATTTGTTGTGGGTTTGAATATCTCCGTATTATTGAACTATGTTCTGAGTATTGATATTTGACATAACTTACTTTAGGGTATTTTGAGAAAGTATGGTTTTAGAATTACATTTTCAAGGACTTGTTGATCCCTTAATATTTAGTTTAGGAATTGTGTGTGTTTTATTGTTATTATTTCTGTCGAAATTTGTTGGTCGAATTTATGTGCACCGCGTACAAGTGCACAATCACACTTAAGTGGTAATCTTAGATTATTTCCTTGCATTTTTGTTTTCGAGCCATAACTTTTATTTTATTTAAATTGCATTATCAAAATTTTCTCTTCGGCATGGCATAGGTCATATTATATGTAAACTACTTGACGTAAATATTAATGAACTCTTTCAATAATTTGTCATGCAGAGTCATTGCAAGAGCCCTGTAGATTAACTTTCAAGAATAATCACAAGCCCATGATAATTTTATTATATATATGACTATTATGATCTCAAAAAATTCATCACAAATAACTTCTATACCTCAACATTGTCAAATGTACCTAAATATTTAAAACAGAAGTTATTGCAGAAAATAGATAAATACAATTTACCATCTAGCTCTCCCCCTTAAAGCGATGGCTTAAAATCAGAACAAACGTGGCAGTTGATCAACTTAAATTCAGTTTCGATACGACAGCGCTATTCGGAAATGATCAACCAATCTTAATCTATGTCTCAGACTGCGAGTATAATTTTTTACCCGTGTGGAACATTACCAGCGAGACAGGCAATTACATTTCCTAAGAAGAACAACCTGAATACCAAAAGCTAAAACAATCTGTCATTATCGCTTTTTGACCGGTCCACTTGTGTATTCATAACAGAGTTCCCACTTATTTTAACGAATTCGGGGCAATGGGAATAGCCTTCGGTGGTTCCTTTACTTGTAATTACATCCTGGCTCATAATATCGTAAAATTTTTATGTTCTCTTAAAAAACCTGAAGCGTCATCCCTCTCTCTTCCTCTACCACCAACTCACAGAAGTACCTTGTTCTCTGATTGTGAGCAGCTGTACAGGTTTAATACAACCTCTTCCAGAATACCTCGCCAAACATAAAAGATGCTGGCGAAAATGAAGGTCTCGGCTAAAGTAATTAAAGCACTCTAAAATCAAAGCAAGCCGTTTTTTTTGCAGCTTTATGCGGTGGTTGATTTTGAGGGAAAATAAGCTGGACTGTAATTTACAAGCCACTCTTTTTGATGATTAGTTGGTTCGAAAAATGCACCGAAGACGTACTCTTAATGGGAAAACTGGTAACTATCTCAAACCAAAGCGAGAAAAAATTTTTAACTGGAGGGTTTTCCTAGAGATTGGCTGGTGTAACATGTGTGTTTTTAGTCATAGCATATATAATAGTTAGGCATAACATTTATGTATTTATTAGACACACGTGATTTAAGTTATTCTGGAAATAATGTTTGGCGTTTTTGCTTCGAGTAAAATGGCAGTGATTTATTCAGAAATCGTGCAATACATATCAGCGTTAAAAACCAAGTAAAAATCATTTCGTACATTTACAGTATAAAACGTTTCTTCTGTCAGTTTATATGTAGAATCTTAATAATATACGTGTGGTGATTTAACAATTTTTAAAAGATAACGTAGTTTGCATCAGCCAATGTCGGTAGAATCGTCCAGTTATTGTAAGGTATTTACAGTTTTGCAGTTTTGAGTTATTATTTAAGTAAGTTACGTCTTATTTGCATTTAGGTTGTTCATTTGTATTGTATTCGCTTGGCTTTGATTTTTGGTATAGCAGTCTAAAGTATGTATCTATTTTGCACTTATTTTATTACTTTATATTTATTTAGGCCTTCTGGAACGTAATTCAACAACAGTCTGTACACATATCAGTAGGGGTAATGAACTTCTTAAATACATTTTTGGTATCCGTGTGGGTACAATTTATGCCCGTTAATGTTCATAGTCGCATTAAAATCTTGATTAGGAATTTTTAGCTTGTTAAGTTTGGAAGTAACAAAATATCTGCTAACACAGTAAAAGTCATGACGTATTTGGGCTTCAGAACTGTAGTATGTTGTGGCCCCTTACTTTGCCTAGATTAGGTTAAGTTTTCATCTTCTACTTGGATGCATTTTTTCTTGGCGCAAGATGTAGAAAACTGCCAAAATTTAGCCGACGTTATTAAATAACCGCACGGACCAGCTACATAGTGAGCCGTACTTACAGGCGGGCGTAGTGGGAGAGCTGAGCTGGAAGTGTTTCCTCGGCGTGAGTAAACCGATGGCAACATCTGCCGCATTACATTTAACGCCACTCGGCTTGGTGGATGGTGGCGCGTATAACGACGCTACAACATCAGCGTAACGAGAATGTATAAGCAGTGCCCAGATAGTCGCATATTTTGTTGTTATGCGGCTTTGTGCGGCGACTAGGTGGCGCGCAGATTACGTTTCCGAGACGCCGAGAAAACTTCAAGCTGTAATTAACATAACTTTCGTCAAAACGTAGGAAAAGTTTCATCTTTAATTAGGACTTGACACACGCAACATGAAGTATAGGTCATTCGGGAGAAAGTGAGCTCTAAAAATTTAACCTGTTGAAAAACGTCACTAGCGGTTGCTGCATACAGTTAAACATTAACTCTAGTTGCTTCACTGGTTGTATGGTTGGCAGCGAAATTACGCAAAATAGTTCCATGTATTTCCTTATTTAAATACAACACTACCGGAATAAAAGCAACCAAAATCGACAATATTGTCTTTTACATAATTAATAAACCTTTTTTTTGACAAACTGTGTGGATTTATACTGACTGCACAATTTATCTTAGACGCGCAAACATCAAGTGACGTGTCCAGAGAGGCTAGAGATTTCCTGTCGTTAGCCGTTACACGCGCAAAGATACGAAATGGCTGAAAATAGAACTTTAGCAGGGCTTTCTTGAGTGCTCACTTTATCCCGAACCGCCTATACTAGGAATATTTCGCGAGTTCAACGACCAACATTATCCTGTGTATACCGAAGCCCTACCATTTGTCTATTACCTGCTACTCAGTCAGACAGCAGACAATGAGCGAATATACGGAGCTTGGGTATGCATAGGACATTGGGATCTAGCATGCAGGTCATTGAACTTGCGAATTTTTCCTAGCCCTAGCAACATGTAAAGCGGCAGGCAAAATTGCGTCAATAATTGGTAACTTCACTGGTCTACAAATACCTTAGCATAATAATCTGCAAGTTCATTGGCAACGATTATATATGTGATGTTATTTATGTATGACCGCTTTTGGAGGAGGTTGGTTACTATATCGTGCAACTTTTGATTAATGACCAGAAGCGATCTCTTCCGCAGGTCTCGACACAGTTGACCAATGAGAGACGGAGCCGTGGTAGGTGCAGTGTCTAAAGCACTTTAATTGCACCGAGGAGATCCGGGTTCGATTCCCGGTGGAGTAAGTCCCCGGATTTTCGCATGTAGGAATTATGCCGCTAATCGGCGGGTTTTCTTGGGGATCTCTCGTTTCCCCCGCACCTTTACTCTGGCGCTGCTCCATACTCACCTCATGTCACCCCTCACCGGCGTTAAAGCTCACCAAAACCTCCTCACTTCACCAATGGGAGGCGTTTAGCAATCCTACAACTGGTAGTCTAGCCTATCGTCTGGTCTTCAAGAAGCCTTTTAACTCAGTGTTTTTCTCTAACGCTTTTAATTTATTTGATCAGCTTAGACTGTGTATAGTTCGCAGTAACACAATTTTGGAATGTTGGCACTATAAATCGATATTAGTGAATATTGTATGATTTCACTGTGGTTTTCACTTGGTCAGTTAGTTGTAGCTGCTCCGTACAGAACTTGTGAAAACCATTTGAATATTAGTAAACATTCAGTAATTCCGATTTAAATTGCATTCACTTGGTGATGGCGGACACAAACAGTTCAAAAGTTTGCTTCTAGGTGGGTGCTGCCTTCTGCTCAAGTTCACTCTCACTCAATATTTATTTTATGTACTGTTTTAATGTACTATTTTAATGTATCTAGTTTGTTTTTGTAACTTTAAGTATTTACCATCATTATTGTATTTAATCGCTATATTTACTATAAATTACGTTTTATTTTCCTGAACATTATTGTTTAAAACACTTCAAGTTATAAACCGGCCAAGTGCTGAACCTTGCTGTGTATAAACTTAGTAAAAAATAAATAAAAAATAGGATGCACACTTCTCTCGGTAAATTAAAGGTGCTCTTCGTCTCATATTGAATATCATACAAAATTCTCGTTTATGTCTTTAATACATTTTTTTATTGCCCTGTCATCCACCTGGGCCTTTTTTGCTAAAACCTTTAAGCTATAGTTTAGAGTTAACTCTCATTAATGTTATATCTAGAGAGGATGGTATATCGCGAAAATGTTTTGTGCCAACATACCCTTGAAAACGCTGTAGTTAATTACAACACACATGATTAGGTGATTATGTCTGACACAACGTAGCTGTCTGCAAACCGATAACAGGCATCAAATATTACAACAGCGGGATTCTTATTGGATCAGTAAAATAGGACAACAGATCCACATGAAAGCGCAAGCCAGTCATCTTCTGGTAAACTGAACCTGCGTTGAAACCCAGCAAACAGTCAAGTTTTCCCGCGATAAATCATCATCTCTAGTTATATCTTCAAATACCTTTAAGAACATTTACACTTGCAAACGTTTCTAAATACTTTTTTAAGTGTAGAGGATTCGGTTAAGAACACGGGGAATAGAGAAAACATTTTACTCTACGTGAGTTATTTAGGATAAAAAAATGCAGAAGGTTGTAATCTACAGCAAGATAAAAAAATTGAGAGTAACAGTTTCTCGTACGTTTTTTTTTTTTTTTTTTTTTTCGAATTTTTACACGCTAATGCGTAGAACTAACCAGCACAAATTGTACTAGTTATAATATTTTAATATCATAAATGTTCAAAGTAGTGATTTTTATCACAAATATCATGTTAACGAATAGACTGATTTTAAAAAAATACACTGCGGTGGTTAATTACACTACATAAATGTGGCTGAACTTTTACGTTTTTTTGTAAATTTTCTATTGTAAAAACGTACATAGTTGCTGTAAGGAATATAAGATTTCCAAGAAATTAGTTTAACTGTGCAGGTTTGTTGTATTCAAGCAGTTTACTGCAAATTTGAAAGTGAATATTTTGAACGTCAGTATTTTTTGGGGACCTAGTTTAAAACAAATACGTAGAGGTGCTTCCTCTGCAAGCACGTGATTCGCTGGTGCTGAAGAAGGGCACGTTGTTAGCGGGTGCTGTGAGAGGTCTCGTAATTGGCAGGAGTGGAAACATCGAATGTAGGGGTTCCCTCACCGGACCCTCTAGTGCTTGCGCTCTGTCGGAGAAATCTCGTTACCTAAATGGAAGCCGCTCGCATTCCGGGCACGGCAAGCTCCTGCCAGGCTTTGTCTGTCTCCTCCTCTCTCTATCTCTCTATCCCTCTCTCTGTCTCTCTCTCTTGCACGGTTTCGCGAACATGATGTATTGTGTGCGCCTGCTGGCCAGTCACCCGCAGCACACGTGCGCTATCCTGACTTTACATGTGCTACGGTAATGTAGTGCTTAGAGATTGTGTAAGGTCTAGGACCCGGTAGTTCTCGAGAAAATATTTTTTACCCACTTTGTTTCAGTGCCTTACGTGCACACTTGCAGCTCAACTTCAAGGCTATTGACAGAGTGTTTTTGTGCAGAGTCGTTATTCATTTGACTGTGCCAATCAGTACACTGATAACTGCCACACATAACATCTGTGATTTGCGGTTTTAATCTCCACACGCTGGGTGTTACGGCATCCAATCACTGGCCACATAGCAGAGATGCAGGTGCGCACGTAAGACACTGAAACAAAGTGCTGCAAAAATCTTTTCGCGAAAACTACTGGGCCCTTGTAAGGTCTTATCGCTGAAAAACTTGGCTAGGTTTTAACGCACGTCCAGGTATGCCGGGAGTTTTGTTTATGCTACTGTATTGCGTCTGTACGTGAAACTGTTACCCTTATTTAACTGAGCCAATAGGAAATATTTGAAACCTGTTATTGGTCTGCAGACAGCTATGTTGTGATGGGCAACTTTCTTCCTATCGTGTACATTGCAAAAAGCACTATCGTTTTCAAAGTTAAGATACGTTAGTCAGAACATTTTTGTGATAAACCGTCATTAGAGATGATGGTTTATCGCTGGAAAACATTACTGTTTCCTGGGTTTCAACACACGTTCAACTTACCAGAAGATTACTGGCTTTAGCTCGTACTTGGAGCTGTTACCCTATTTGACTGAGCCACTAAGAATCCCGAAGTAGTGTAACATTTAACATTTAATGCCTGTAATTAGTCAGCTGACAGCTACTCGTGTCAGAAGTATATATAGAGTCAGTTCTTTTTTTTTTTTTTGTGAAAATAATTCTGTGTCACTTTGTTTCAATGCCTTACATGTACGTCTATAACTATGCTTCATAGTTATTGTCAGACCGTATTATAGCAGAGACGTGGCTTATTTGACTGTACCATTCATAACAAGGTAACTGCGACACTACACTGTTATTAGCTGGTAGAACCTCAAGACGTTGACAGTTATAAACATACAATCACTGAACAACAAGCAGAGCTGCAGGTGTCCGTGTAACACATTGATACAACTTGGTGCGGGATTCTTGTCACCGAAATTCATTGCCTCTACATATTTTACTAAAGTTTATACAGGTTTGTGAAGGCTAGTCTGTCTCCAAATATTAATGTGAATTTTGCTGGTCGTTATAGAATGTAGAATACATTTTGGCTGGCTCTGAGCTGCGGTCTACGTGCGTCGCCAGCAGTCAAATGAGACTTCCGGCCGACCACAAGGGGTTGTTTACGACGACGCGTGGGCCAGACTCTTGTTTACAGCCCAGAGGACCGGCGCCCTTCGCTGATGAGAAATTTCGCACGTGGTCGCCCTAAATAGTTTCCTCCCCATCGCCTCGCGTCACCGTACACATGGAGCCACAGCAATGCCCTCCCCTTCCCTGCACGGAATCCACTCCGCCTCTAGATCTTTCCCGGTAATTTGTCGAGCAGACGAACTTAATCTCGGGTTGCGATTTTCCCCTCTTCTCTCTACCCGCGTCCATCCACGTGTTTTAGTACCCGGCTCTTTTTTGATCAATATTCTCGAGGAAGCATTTCACTACCGCCCCAGGAGATATATCGCTTCCTCGAGTCCCGCCAAACTTTGGAGGAATTCAATTCCGCAGCTACTGCTCCCCTCTGCCTCTCTTCACCACCTTTTTCCAGAACCTTCCTCAACATTGGTCTAGCACTTTTCGTGGAATCTGACGAGGGGGAAGGGAGGGTAGGTGTCGGGGCGCGTTCCGAAATGAGAGGTGATAGGAATTGTGACTTTACTTCGGCCCTCCGGTTTGGAGCGGATACAATCTGCTGCACCTAAACGCGCGTCTGTGTAACATAACTCTTAGCAAAGTGTATTATTTTGGACATACGCCATTGCAATATTATGTCGTCCCAGAAATTTTAGAAAGAGACTAAGAAAAATAAACAACGAAGTACGAATAAAGAGAAAACAAGCCGAGTTGGCTGTAGTCAACACATCCATAAACAAAAACAACACTCATTAGCCGTTACTGCTTATAATTCAACATTAACTATATTTGCCATACTACTTGCATGGTTGGCAGTGAAATCACGTTATACAGTTGTGTTTTTTCAATTAAATAAAACAGTACTGAAATAAAATCAACCGAAATCGACACACTTTTATCTTAATATAATTAATAAACTTTCTTTTTATCAAACTAAATAGGTTCTTACCGACTGTATAATTTATCTTACACTCACACACATAAAGTGCCATGTTCTGGGAGGTTAAACATTTCCCGTCGTTTTCCGTTACGTGCGGAAAGATACGAATTGACTGGAAATATAACGTCAGCAGTTCTTTTTTGAGAGATCATTTAACCTGAATCGTTTATATGCCTTAGTTAATACTACAGGCCGTGAAAGATTCCCTTCATTTCTTTCACGATTAGGCCTACCCATTATAAATCCTGGAAGATATTCGGTATCACGTTAAACAGCCAATAAAATAATTATGAAAAAGATGACGCGGAAATCCTAAATAATTACTTACGAAGATGAAAATTTTTTGACTAATCTACCAATTGAAAGATAAAATGGTAACTTAACAAATATTTCTGCATTTCTGGAAGAAGAAATTGACATTAACATGGAATACAGAGAAGAGAAGAACTAAAAAATGCAAATAGTCGAAAATTATAGAAATATACTTTTATAAGAGTGTAATACTAAGTTTAGAAAGCTTTGAAGGCAGAAGAAATAGGGAATAGAGAACAGCAGGGACAGAATAAGGGAAACAACAACATGGCGGAAGCTGATGGAGTACTGGAAAAATCGACAACAACAACAAAAAGAGGAACTGAATTTGTTATTGGTCATTACGAATATATAAGAACACACTTACTTTATTTTTACAAACGTATTTTATCAATATGTTCAGTATTTTAACACTATTCTACTGGCAATTAAATGAATAATTTAACTAAAATAATATTTATTATCAAATTCCCTTTGCAAAAGCCAGAAAATTAGTTTTTTGCAAGAGTTAAACAAATACAAGTTTGAAGCTGGTAACATGTAAGAACAATTTTCTGTTAGTCCATTAAAATTTTTTAAAGCAGCAGCAAGGCTTGATATAACTTTGGTAATTTCTGGCATTTCTTGGGCCGTAATTACTGCAACACATAATATTCTGAAAGTACGATAGGTATTTTACTTGAGAGATACAATAATATGAAATATAACTTGTAGACTACTTCCTGTTAATCATCTTTTACATAATTTTTAACAATTAAGACTGACAAGACAAACTCATTAAACTTACACTCAAGATTAAAAATTTAAAAGTATAAATATAAACTCAGAAAAAAAAAGTATTTTTCAATGCCACGTTAGTTCCTTTGTGCAGTGACTGGCGAAGAATTTTCGCTTTTGAATTGATAAACTCAAAATGCAGAGGATTCAACTTACGTAAATGCAACTATTTACGTGACGTAGGATGTTAGAACAAGAGTAGGATTTTACCTTTGTAGCATTTGAAGCTAATAAAGCATTTTCATAATTTTTCCCAGCACGAATTACAGTAACTTCCTCATTAAATATTTGGCAGTTAACTGGAACTAGACTAACATGACGACAAAACTAAACAGTATAATATGTGTACTAGGAATCAAAGTAGTCATACAAAATTTAGGTAAGTTTAATTTGTTTAAATTTTCTAGAAACTAGTTAGTAATTCACAACTATTTGTTCTAGTAAATAAAAATAATTGGCCGGAGATGAAAAAATATTTAAGATTTTACGGAGAATCTGTGCTAGTTACTATTTTTTAGCCTCCAAATCTGAAGATCGTCTGAATATTTTATTGTGCGGTATGTGGCCTTAAACGTATCGAATTATCTTAGCAGGTTTTTTTTAAAAGGAATATTGGTTGCAGATTGCTATGACAGAAACTAAGAGCTTGAATGGTCACAGAAGATATGTTTCACACTAAAAATTCTCGGTTATCGATATTTGTTTTCAAAGTTTTCAGACCAAAAATAAAAGAAAAAAAAATTTACTATATTTTAACACAATAAATTCTACTACTTTCAAAAGTTTTGCTGAGTCACGTGTTTTTTTGTTTTTTGTTTTTTTAATTATTTTAATCTTGTAAATAAATCTAAAGATGGGAAAAAAATTGGTACTTGTGCCGTTAACATTCATAAGCTTGGCTATTTGTTACCATGGAATTAAAAACAAGGAAAGAGAAAATGGAGTAAAATGTTGCTTCGGTACTACGATTCACTATATATTATTCGCTTATTCCATAAGTCAGTCATCTTTTATTCCCGTGCTGCGGGAGAGATTCGTACGCAAAGCAGTGTGGCCAATATTGCCACGATGTGAGAAATTCATTTTATCTCCATATTATCACTGCCACATCCGCTGTCGTATGACAGTTCACGTAGTTTCCATTCCCATGAAGAAGCACCCACTTATTGAAAGCCACATCGAATTGATTTTGGTACTGCCTCTGGCGGAAAATAACATATTGGTTTGGTTCAAATTCACCGTATGTACTGTACGATCTATTGAAGTAAAAAATAAAACTGCTAAAATGTAAAACTACATGAGACTCCCAATATCTGAAAAATTTCCGAGGTAAGTAAACTATCTAAAAGAATTTACGCCCATGACAACGATAAAAACAAAAACAACAATTATATGTCTTATAAACATGTTCGCAGTTTTATATTTTGGTGGGATTTTTGTGGCAAATCGGATTTTTATTCAATTATGCGGCATATAAAAAAATATTTCTTTGAGTTTTAACTTAATATTTTTGAAGCAAATGTAATGCTCAGTTTTTTAAGGAACCAATTTCTTGTAAACTATTGGCAAATATTTATCAGTACATGCAATGCCAGCAAAAATTTGAACATGTCTTTGGGCATATCAGCACGTTACAAATGATCCATTACTGAATAGTTGTAAAGGTTGCCTACAAAGTTATGGTGGACATCAAGCAGAAAACGTAAAGAAAGCATACAGTAGAAAACGTTTGAATAAATGTGTTAGTGAGAAACGTGCATTATTTAAATTTGTTGCGTGCGTTTTATGAACGTGCCAATATTTCATTACCTAAACACTATAGCTCCCCAACTAAAAAAGAATCAATATTTGAATAAATGTTTTAAATTCTCGGTGAAATTTTTCCGACTTGATTGTTTTGAATGTAAAAAAAATAACTTTTTAAATAATTTCTGTAGTTTTAAACCAGATTGCAGTTATTTAATGTACGTGTTTATGCCCATTTCCCCATTTATATTGGATTTTTATTCTTATATTAACCAACCCATACACATGTATATGTGTGTATGTAGGTGTGGGGAAGGGCAAATTTGAACCATTAATAAGAAAGTAGCGCAAAAATGATACATGTTTTTGTAAAGTAAGTTGCTATTTTTTTCAGACAAGTTTTATGCTAAACAAATTATTTCCCTTGCCTCAAATGAATTATTTTAAAGATCGTTTTAAAGGAAAATTTAGCTATACCAAACATACGTTTTGAAGTTTTTTATTTACTGTAAATAACGATTTGTTTTCCGTGAGCAAAAATGTAAAGAAAGTGCAGTGACCATTAACATAGAATTGTTTGAGATTAGAAAGTGGACCTAAGTGATTTAACTTTGCAGCCATATACATAAAATTTAGCTTTCTTCTTGCCCTTTACAGGAGACGAATGTTTCACCTGCGTCTTTAATGTAGCCCTTTTCCCTGGCAGCCGACGGCGTGCTGAGCTTCAACCTTTACAATTTATTTTTCCGAAATATGCTCTGCGTTTGTAGGTATGTCTGATTATGAGTAGCATACGTGTGCATACTATTTTTAGATCGTCCATTTACTATAATTTGTAGGCTCATGAAAACGGCGAGAATGGGATCTTCATAGTTATTAAGACCATAAACGAGAGCAGATATAAAAAACCTGTCGTGAAGTTTTCCTTAAAATGGTTTTTGCCTTGATAGCTAATTAAAAAAATAATATACGGTTGCTACTAAAAAGTCAACTATTCAGAATTTCGTTAATTGCATAATTAGCTTAAATCTTGGTATTTACTGACTTGAAAAAAATCAGCCAACATGGACAAAACAGCCAGAAAGATTTATTGTATCTGCGGTCGCTTAGGCGTAAAAAGTTAATATCGCTTAAAAAAAATAAAATATAAAAATAAGAGAGCGTGGCCTTAAAATGTTAGTGTAGAATATTTTAAAATGCATTGACGTGTACAATACACCATAATTGTAATATTGTGGTTATAATAAAAGGCCAACACTGAAAGTCGCATAGAGGCGAGTTATCGTCGAGAAGAGTGAATGCCAGCTTGGTGAGTTGCATGCACCTAGAGACTAAAGGGAGGCGTAATGCGTGCACCGTGCCGTTCTTATCACTTCCGCACTTACAGGGCTCGAAAGCGCAAAATTGGCTTAAGGGCATGGGCCCGAGTTTCTTCGCGTTTAACGACAATTATTTTTTAAAACATAAATGGGAGCCGATACCGTAACATCGCTTCGTAACTTTGTTATGACTGATTTAAACTGCATACTCTAATTTTGTCGAGTCAGATGACTGCAAAATGGTTGCTAATTAGTTAATTAACGAAATTTCCTTTCGATTGATAAATTAGCTATACTCATCATACAGTTTGTCTCGAAAAATTACATTGTATAGTAAAGCCAATTTGCAACAAAGTTACGAAGCAATTTCACGATATCGACTCTGATATGGATTTTAAAAAAATAATTCTCTCGAAAGCCGAGAAACTCGGGCCCAAGCCCTTAACCAGGCGGCCACCTATGTAAGTGTGCTGATACGCTGTTAAAGAAACTGTGCGCGTCTGAACAGCAGACTATATAGTAAAACAGACGTGAAGTGACATGGTAGCTCATTTCATACGGGCGAACTTCGCCGCTTATTGGTAGGACCCTTGTTTTTCGCGAAAAGGATTTCGCCTCACTTTGTTTCCTTGCCTTACGTGCACATCTGCAGTTCTGCTTCGTGGTCAACTATTGGATATTGTAACTGTCACGAACCTTGAGATTCTACCGGCAAATCACACCCGTGTTGTGTTGCAGGAAAAATTTTGTAATTGGCTCAGTCAAATGAGATACTGCTCTTCACACAGACACGCTGCCAATAGCCATGAAGCAGAATTGCGAATGTGCACGTAAGGCACTGAAACAAACTGTGGCAAAATTACTATCGCAAAAAAAAACAGGGTCCCTACTCATTGGCTGCCCGCAGTTCCGTGTCTCTTTGGCTCCTACATATTACGGCAGGTTTCCTATTGGCCTGGCTATCGGCTAGCAGGGCAGCAGCCTTAAGCTGACTGTCGATGTGTGTTTCCGCCATTTTGCTGGCATGTGTGGCTGAGTTTCGCCGTCCTTCCAGCTACTTCACTTCTGTACTCCTTAATATTCTGGACTCGCTGGGGTGGACTCTTGTTTTTAGACGCAGGTTTGACTTGTGCCCGGGGTGTGACTTTACAGATGTTTTCTCCGCCGTCACTGCTGTGGTGTTCCTCTTGTTGACTTGTGGACACAGCCGCCCCCCTTCCTTCGTCCACACACCGTGTCCACATTCGTCACGTCAGCTGGTGGCAGTACACGCCACACATCACGAGGTCTGTTTTCCTTGTGTCGGGCCACTGGCCTGAGTGTTGCCCTACTCCGTATCTGTTTACGCCGAGTGTCGCTCGTTCAACTCCCCGGCTCCTGCAAACATCTCGCTCGGACATGACAGTCGACACAGAGATGTACGACGTGGGGTGTGTCCAGTGTTACAATCCCATTACACGAGTACACACGACGCGGGCAGGATAAACCCAATAACGTACGTCAACCTAACCTGTCAGTTCTTCGAAGTACTGATTCAATCAGCTGGCTGTGAAAATGTTATAAAACTCTAGTAAGGGTTTACCATCGAGTGGGGTTACTTTGCCTAGTTTTGGGGAAGCGTTGCATGTAATATTTGTATATCGCCGCAAAACTTGACTGTTTTTTGGAATTCAACCCATGTTCAGCTTATTATATTATTACTGGCTTTCTCTTGTACGCGTATCTGTTGCCCTATTTGACTGAGCCAATAAGAATCTCAGTATAGTAATATTTGATGCCTGTTATTGTCTTCAGACAGCTACGCTGTGTCAAACGTACATCACCCTGTCATATATGTTGCAAGAAACTACAGTGTTTTCAAGAGTATGTTGCCCCAAAACATTTTAGCGATATACCATCATCTCTAATTATATGTTATTATCTAACGATTCCCATACTTTTAAACTGATTAAGACCCTACCCTGCACAGCTTTAATAATCTTGCAACACATACGATTCGGTGATATGCTTCTGACACAACCTAGCTGTCTGCAGACCAATAAGAGGCATTAAATATTACAATTTCGGGATTCTTAGTTGCTCAGTCAAATAGGGTAACAGCTCCAAATAGGGTAACAGCTCCACGTACAAGCTAAAGCCAGTAATCTTCTGGTAAGCTGAACGTGTGTTGAAATACAGCAAACAGTCAAGTTTTTCCGTGGTAAACCGTCTTCTCTTACAGTGCTTCATGAAGGAAGTCATGGACTTTCCGTATGAAATTTAATACATTGGGTGTAGCATAATAACCTCACCTTAAGGTACGTAAAATTACATGTATGATTCACGTACAGTAGTTTACGAGGTTTAATTCTGCGTCCTATAAACATTGCACAGTTGATGCTTTATGATAAATGTTAACAAAAGAACACGTAAAGCGTAGTTTAAGATAATCCACTGAACGCAGTTAACAATACGTAATTGTTTCCAAAAAATTTAAGGTGCTATTAATATTTGCATTTACTACTGAGTTCCTGAAATAGTGGCTTATAGTAAGTTTTCTAGATTGTATACATTTTAAAATCGGTGTAAAATATTACATATCGTATACAAAAAGAAACGAACAGCACATTTGCCGTAACGTAGGCTACGGTGTTTTCATAATAAATACATTTGTTCCAAAATTCTGCTGTACTTCAACGTGATTGTACGCGTGTACAATGTTACAATCGAAAGTGACTGCCTACAACCATTTAAGTGGTTTACTTGATAGCTCTTCGATGCCAAGACCTATAAGTTGACTGTAAGTGGTATACCCTCGTGTACTGAACGGTTTGCATAACACACACTACTGTAAAGTATTGTAATATTATTTGACTCGGGGAATAAGTACTCTGCAAAAATAATGAAATGGAAACCGAGGTGGTTTTTGTATGACCTGGATTCACATTCAGAACGCAGGTGCTACTTTTTCTTGCAAAACATTAAATTTTTTTCTGGTTGCATTATTTTCTCTGAAATAGTAATGTTAAGTAAGTCCGTATGAGTGTAAAGTGCATAATAAAATGATTGTACTTTTATCTTTTATTTTGCTCGAAGAACGTGTGTATGTGTGTATGTGTGCGTGTGTGTGTGTGTGTAACTTCCAGTATTGACAAGGTTTATTTGTTTGGTATTATCTACATTGACTTCCATAAGATACAATCTTAAGAATTTCCGTAAATGTGGTATTTTTATGTAGACATAATTTATTTTTAAACTGATGTCAATTTTTAATCACTATCGGAAGACACCGATTATTGGGGAGGGGGGGGGTGATGGCTGACGTTTGTGCCATTCAAATGAAAGTTTAATTAAATATCTTATTATTTTAATTGAAGCAATTACTTATCTGGACAATATTATCAATATATTACTTTGATATTAATAAGAAGAAAAATTACACATATCTCTCTCTCTCTCTCTCTCTCTCTCTCTCTCTCGATATTTACATGTACACATCAATTCGTACCTTTCGAAAACGTCTGAAATTTAACTATAGTTAGTAGAGATCTGAAAAAATCGCGTTTCCATTTGGGCACAGCCAAGAATTCAAAGTACTTTAAGTTCGCGTCACTGCCGCTACTGGTCTTTGACTAATTTGTCACCTCATCTTGGGCTTAGAGCCAATAATGAAGAAGCAACTGATTGCGTGCCCAATACTGTTGTATCACTGTGTCAGAGATAAGCCAATGAACAGCTGATGTCTACTTGAGTACACAGATATACTTGGAGGCTAGCCTACATGTAAGCGAACCCGCGAATTATTTCCCTGTCTCAAGCTATGACATTTTAAGAATTGCAGTGTTTTAAATCGCTAGAGGCGTGACTGAATTCGAAAGCTTTAACTCCTGCCTTTGCGGGTATCCATTTCATTGTCCGCTGCCAGGGAACTTCATTACTTTCGAGATTGTTTTGTTTTCCCGATCGTAAATAACTGAGCACACAAGCAGTGTATCGACGAACGTTCCGCGTACTTTAGCAGATTAAATGACAAGGCTGTCGCGGGAAGAGCCCGGAAATAGAAGACACAGGATATACAAATAAACACTAATGGTGATAACCGAAAATTCTCAAGAGAAGCAATGTCAGTACTATTCATTCGCTGTCGTTATTTTCCTTCCAAAAACCTCAGAAAACCTTACGTATAATAGAAAACAATAATTATGTATAAAGTATCCGTTATACATGTAAGAAAATTTGAGATTTCCAATAGCACGTACATACTCTGAACTTTTTTTTTTGAAACACCAAAGTTTTCTTACTTTAACGATCTTTTGTATTGCGTTACTCAACGTTCGAAATGTATACTGATTTTTAATAAAAATTGTATGTCTCGTGTAAAGTCAGAGATGTTAGTAACAACATTAATTCTCGCTTATATCTCATCGAAGTCACGTGTTTTACTTATTCAAATTCAGAGAGAGAAAAAAGGGTTCTGCTAGTACTATTGTCGATTCAGTCTCGTTGGTAAGTAAGGTCGGGTCTCATAATTCGTGTTGTAATTTTCATTTACGAACAGAAACATTCTATACTAGAAAACACTGAACATTTTTAATTACAGCGTCATAACAATACACTCTTATATCCATAACACCTCGCCATTAGTTATGGTGCAATTAGTGAAATGTTATTTAAAAATTTTTCATACACATTGTTTCGCTGTTTTTTTCGTCGCTTCTGTTATTTTCTGTGCCGCATTTCTTCGGATAACACGATTACGTCCCAGCATTAATTTGTGTTGTAATTGTTATATTATGTTTGTATTCGTGTCGTCTTTCTGGATACGACTATATTCATTTCCGATTGTCTGAATATCGTATGTTTGTTGACCACAACTAATAGTGACTTATATAATTTGCTTTTAATTTTATTTGAAGTTTTCCTGCAACACTGCAGAATTCGCTCACAATAACGTAGGTATAAAAATGGCAAAATTTGTAATACCAAACCATTGCAAAAATCGTTCGAAAATGATAATTGTATAGTGTTAATTAGCAAGAATAAGAATAGATTTTGTAATTTAAGTTGAAAATGTTATCATCTGTAAATGACGGAAACACGAGGGGTGATACCCCAACTTAAGATATAGTCACAAATATGGCTCTATGGCGTCATTGCTGGCATTAAAGGGGCCGTGTTAGATAATTTTACTTTACTGTATTTTCAGTTTTTAAGCCATAACATTTATTCAAATTATATTGTAAAAATTTTCACTTACAAAGCATAGGATCTATTCTTGGTAAACTGTTTGACGTAAATAATACTGAAATATTTCATTAATTTATCATGCAGAATCATTGCAAGGGAATTTTTAAAGTTAACCTGTAATTCTCTTGCAATGATTCTGCAAGACAAGTTAAAGAAAGAATCCGTTATTATTTGTGTCAATCTGTTTACCAAGAATATATCGTATGCTTTGTCAAAGAGAAAATGTAGATAATACAATTTGAGTAAGTGATATGAAAATACAATAAGATTGTCTAACACTCCCCCTTGAACGGAAGCGCAAGTAGTGATAGTAAGAGCGACTGTGGCGAAGGCACACACGAACTGGTCGTGAAAGGATCTAAAGCCTGAATGAATGAGTTGCCACGGGATGTCGGGTTTCCACCACGCCGGTCATAAAGCAGGGTTGCGAGCGAACAGCGTGGGAGGCGACTTCACGTCCTCTCTTCCGCTCCAAAACAACCTAGCATTTCGCACCAACTTCCCGCCTCAGCTCGCCTGAAAGCAACAAGTACGAGTTCCGGTCTTCTCTGTTGTAGGCGGTGGGTTTCTTGCCCGCCATCCGGTGCGAGATCGTTAAGTGTAAGTAAGAGTTGAAATTTGTTTGCGTAATATCAAGGTTCCAAGTCGAGACTATTGTGTAAGTTACGAGCAGGGAAAGTAGTTCGCTTCTTTCATTTTTTGAAATATTTTCATATAACTTACTAGCCATTGTTAGAGGCTATGATTTCCGGTGACAATAATCCTGCACCGAGTTGTTTCAATGTGTTACATGGACACCTGCAGCTCTGCTTGTTGTTCAGTGATTGTGTGTTTATAACTGTCAATGTCTTGAGGTTCTACCAGCTAATAACAGTGTAGTGTCGCAGTTACCTTGTTATGAATGGTACAGTCAAATAAGCCACGTCTCTGCTCTAATACGGTCTGACAATAACCATGAAGCTGAGTTGCAGATGTACACGTAAGACATTGAAACAAAACGATGCTGAATTATTTTCACCAAAAATCACTGGTTCTAGGCATTATTATCAATAATTATCCTTTTATACAAAGAGGATCAGACGTTCATACATAAACTGAGAAAAAAAAATCTCTGCCTGCCAACAGTTCATGATTGTTTGAATATTCGTCACCACTTAATGCTACACAGCATTGTAGAAATCAATTTGTATTATGTATGTATCAAATCGTTATGAAAATCATCGGCCACACGTAAATCGGTAATATAAAGAAATATTTTCGTTATAATATGTGGTAAGCTTTTAAAGTACCTTTCTGTTTTTTTACATAACACATTGCATAACATACATTTACTTTTATAGACATGCTATACTCGCGTTTTCTGACAGAAAGCTAGACTGCAAGCTGTCGAATGCTTGCCGACATCGCCCGCTGGCTCACAATTCCATGGTCTGCCGTGGTGAGAGCCTCTGACTAATAATTCAGAGTTCAGTTTTAGAGTGACCAACTGTTAGAGAATTGAACAATTCGCGTTTTCTTTTAGGCGCAAGCTGGGATTCCAGTAACCATATGTCTGTATCACGTTCACAATTGACCGTTGACTTACTCGACACTTCCTGGAAGTAGCTGAGCCAATAATAAAACTGTAACTGAATACAGGCCCATTTCACTGTTGTCAGCGAGTAGCTAATAAATAGAGACCTGAAAAATTCGCGTTTTCTTTTAGGCGCAAGCTGGGATTCCAGCAACCATATGTCTGTATCACGTTCACAATTGACCGTTGACTTACTCGACACTCACTGGAAGTCGCTTAGCCAATAGTACAGAAGCAACTAAATGCAGGCCCATATCACTGCGTCATCGAGCAGCCAGTGAGCAGGTAATGTCTGCTTGAATATAGGCCTACACATGTTCTTGGAGGCTAGCCTACAGGTCAGTGAAACCGCGAATTTTCAGGCCTCAGAAAATTATTTTGCATCAACTTGTTTCAATGACTTATGAGCACACACATCTCTGCTTCGTTGTCAGGGATTGGATGTTTTGGAATGCCACGCGTCTTGAGGTTCCTCCCGCGAGTCATAGGTGAGTGGTGTCGCTATAATCTTATTCTGATTGAAACAATGAAATGAGCGCCCATCACTTCAGAATGACACGCTTCCAATAACTCTGAAGCACAACTGCATATGTGCTAAAATGTTATAAACCCTTTAGTAAGTATCCCAAGTATACATGTTCACTCGGGACAGTAGATTGTGATTTATTTTATGCGGGACAACTTGACTGTTTGCCAAGTTCTAGTGTACCTTCAGCGTGTTGGTTGCTTTTTCTTATGCTACTGGCTATCGCCTGTAAGTGAAATTGTTACCTTGTTAAAGCCGAGCCAATGGGAATTCTGCTAGTGTAGTATTTGACTCCTGTGATTGATAGAGCCACTATTTTGTCGCGAATAGATTTTTGCATAATTTGTTTCAATGCTTTACGTGCAAATCGACGTCTGTGCTTAACGGTTATTGGCAGGGTGTCTATACTCAGGCATCTCTCTCATTTGATTGTACCAATAAGAATAAGGCAGTTATGACAACACACGTCTGTGATTTGCCAGTAGAAGCCCAAGGCAAGAGAGAGTTAAATCATCCAATCACTGACCACGAAGCACAGCTGCAGATGTGCACATAAGGCACTGAAAGAAATTGGTGCAAAAACCTTTCGCCATAAAATCGTGGCTTTAGTGATTGGTCTGTAGACAGCCACGTGTTCGACATGCACTCATGTATGTTGTAAGAAAGTGGAGCGTTTCCAAGAACATATACGCATAAGAATTTTTTTGCGATATTTCACCATCTCTTTGTTATGCTTGAAACTAGACAATTGTCAGTACTGCACAAGTCCATAAGCGGACACCAGTACAGACAATGCTCTTTCCTGAGTAATGTTTATTGCCTGTTGTTGGTATTATGCCATTTTATACCAGACAATGGTATGCGTAAAATAACCAAGTGCCATTGTAATGCAACTGAGAAAATCTAAGTTCAAAGTTAAAGTGTAGCTTTTGATTCCAGTTGAATATACGACAGTCTTACAGAACGTAATTCCATAAAAGAACATACAAGTTACTGCCTGATGTAAGTTTTAAATGCATGTCTTTGCTACTAACTTCATGATAAAAAATTACTCTTGGTTCCTGTATGCGTAACATGGTTCAGTCTGGTTTGGTGCTTGCTCTATTAATACAGAGATGCAAAATTTGCGTCATTGTTTGCCAGTAGACTTTCCTCAAACGCCTGTACATTCCTTCGAACTCCCCTACTTGTCAGAATGTTGTGGTCTGCCACAGGGAATGGATCCATCCAATAATTAAATGTTCCATGATAGAGTGACCAAATTCATCCAAGAATATGTGTGTGCTCAAGCAAAACACCGCTTCTGATTGGTTGCTCGCTGACACAGTGGTACTATATGATAGTGCCTCCATTTATTTTTTACTTAATTATTCGCTTGACGTACTCCAGAAGGGCCAATTGCGAAAGTTACACGTATTTACAGTTATTTGAATTCTAACTTGTACTCAAATGAAACCGAAAACATTTCGGGTCTCAACATATAGTACTCATAGGACAGTGAAGTCTAGTCTGGTATCTAATAAATACGCAATTTTGCTGGTCTCTGGAATAAAGTGTTTGGGGGGGGGGGGGGGGGAGATTTAGAAAAAAATTATTTCTTTAGATTTTATTTATTTTTACGTGGGGTGGTATATTTTAATAGACAAACGTTGCAACTATTTGTTACTGTAATGAACATTTTTTAGCTTCCGTAGTTTTTGTATAGTATAAAGGTTAAGTCCAAATTTGCGTAACACTGTTTTATGCTAGAAAAGAAAACCAACTTACCGAAATGAAAAAATTCACGCTGAATAACAGAGCCATGGACTATGAAACGACTAGTATAGAAACCACGGTGGTTCGTTTTTGTATTTTTAAAATACTTTTTAAAAATTAGCAATTTTTATTCAAAAAATTTTTTATACAAAAAAATCAACGTAGTTTGTGAACGTGTATTTCCGTAGCTTGTGGTACTGTTCTTCCGTATGAATTTTTTTCATTTTGGTTAGTTAGTTGGTTTTCATTTTATTACATAAAACTGTTTTATGCAAGTTTTGACTTGAAATCTATGCTCTCTTGTTTCTTCTGTTTTGCGATAATATATATTTTTTGTAGCTTAAACGAGAGCTGATATAAATCTGTTTGATAGTTGTGTTTAAATAGTTTTTGCGTGATAGCTAATTAAAAAAAACAATTAAATATACGGTTTCGACTAAAAAGTCAATTCACCTGATTTTCTTTAATTTCATAATTTGTTATAACTATAGTATTTACTGCCTTGAATAAAATCAGCCAACATGGAGAAGACATTTTTAAACAAAACTGGCGGACAGATTTTTGATATCGGCTCTCGTTTAGGAAAAAAAAAATTGTAATACTATTAAGTAGAAACAAGAGACTATGAAAGCTAAAGAATTTTCGTTATAGTAAAAACATAGTTACAAAACATGCCTACAAAACATACTATATCTCGTAAAAATATAAAAATTATTAAAACAATTATTATTAAAAATTTTTAGTGAACCGCCTCCCTGAACTATTATATACTCTTCCCACGTACCTAATTAAATTGTAACAATGAATACTCACCACGCCAAATATTTGACACAAAAAACGTAATGTGTCTGCAAAAGGGTTAAAAAAAAATTTGGTACAAAAATCTTTTCACAAAAATCTTGAGACAATATCCGTAAGAAATTCAATTGTCTTCCCTAGTCTGTAGCAGAATGAACGTTAATTTTGTAAATTCAATTGTCTTCCCTAGTCTGTAGAAGATTGAACGTTAATTTTGTATAGGCGGTTTGGAATAACGTGAGCATTCAAAAAGTCCTGCTTACCTCTATTTTCAGACAATTCGTATCTTTCCGCGCGTAACTGCTGTCGACGGGAAACGCCTAACCTCTCTGGACACATCACTTGATGTTCACGCATGTAAGATAAATTGTAGTTAGGAATCTGTATAGTTTGAAAAAAAAAAGTTAATTAACTATATAAAATACAATTAGGTAGATTTCGCTTGCTTTTGTTTTAGCACTGTTGTATTCAAATAGGAGTGAGTGAAGAGGTTTTGGTCAGCGCTTAATATCGAGGTCTATAGCGCTGGTGAGGGGTGATATGATGTGGGTATGGAGCAGCGCCGGAATGAATGAGCGGGGGAAACGGGAGATCCCCGAGAAAACGCGCCGACCAGCGGCATCGTCCGACACGATTTCCACATGCCAAAATCCATGGACCGACCAGCCGGGAATCGAATCCGGATCGCCTTGGTGGGAGGCGAGAAGCCTGACCCCTCGGCCACCGCGGCCCCTATTCAAATAGGAAAATTCACGGAACTATATTGCGAAATTTCATTGCCAACCGTACAAGTAGTAAGGTAACTAGAGTTAATATTGAACTTCTGTGTATGCAGTAACGGCTAGTGATATTTTTCAACGGTTTAACGTTTAATGCTCACTGTATCCCGAACGACCTATATATAAAGACATGAAAAATTCGCTTTATCATTTGGTAGCAGACTAAACTTCACTTTCCTATACATAACAGAGAATAATTAGAGGTGTGTCAATTTCGCGGATTCATCTGGCAGCAGCCTAGACTTGTCAGTCCTATACGCCCACTGGCCACAATCGATTATCTATTGGCTTATTACGTTACAAGCAGGTAGCAAGCGATAGCCCTACGCATTATTTCCTTGTTTACTACTGGCTCGCAGTAGTCAAAGGCGTTTCATAACAGCCGCCATCAAGTCACAGACATGACAATGAAGTATACATAATTGGCGTTCAACCTTACCTGAAATGTATCTGCGAAATTTACGTACCTCTAAGAATAATTTGCAATTCAATTGGGCACGAGCTTTTATGTGTTGTCATTTACGTATGTTACGTCTTTACATAGATTTGCCTCTCTACCATGTAAGTAAGCATTCTCCGCGGCAAGTCACGACAATATCGACCAGCGGGAGATGTCGAATGAGCCTATAGTCACTTGGAGTCTAGTCAGCTACCAGAAAATAACGCGAATCTTGCATGTCTCTACCTGTATAGTAATGGTGTTCTCGCATGCTCGCTGTGCGGTAGGGGATTGGCTGACTGACGGTTGGTGATTGTTGTTGCAGTTGTGGTGATGTGCGCCAACCCGAGGACTGTGCGGGAGATCCTCCTGGCCGCCGACGAGCTGAACATGGTCAGCAGTGGCGAGTACGTCTTCTTCAACATCGAGCTCTTCAGCAGGTCAGTCGACTTTCACAACCTCACCTCTCAACAGAGCATTGTGTATAAACAAACGTTTAAAAGCTCAGTCGAAATTAACAGGTGTTTGAAAGACAATTTCAAAATATCTACACTCTAAAAATCCGATTAAGTTGTTACAATCCGTAGATTGATGATTAGAGATGATGGTATATCGCGAAAATGTTTTGTGCCAAAATACCCTTGGAAACGGTGTAGTTAATTTCAGCTCATATGATTGGGTGATGTACGTCTGACACAACGTAGCTGTTCAACAGATTTATTATAGGCTCAAAATACTACAATAGCGAGATTTTTATTGGCTCAGTCAAATAGGGCAACAACGTACACACGAGAGCCAGCAATCTTGTCATTTATAGTTGAATGTATATTGAAACCCAGCAAACAGTCAAGTTTTCCCGCGATAAAACATTATCTATAACAATAAGTAAAATGTTAATTAATTCTATTCTAGTTAACAATATGTTTCTGACTGAAAATCAGTGAATTTCACTGGCAGTAAGTGGAAATCACTTTTAACTAAGCGCATTTAGTCACTGAAACAATCGGCACGGTTTCACTTAGTTCAGTTAGTTGCTCATTTTTTACATAAACGACTAGAATTTCACCGAGGAAGTTCATTTCTCACTTATTCAAGTTTAGAGTGTATAAATCAACAACTCTAGACAATGGTATTTGCCAGCTTAAGAGCGCCGCCTAACACGCGCTTCAAAAGCGTTGCGGTGTTTATGCAAATTCTATATATACTTGTGCCAATGTATGCAATGATGAATACACACTTCGGACGATGCGTGCTGTAGACATGGTTTTTGAAGTTATATGATGCGTACGAGATCTGCTCACTAAAATTTGGGCTGACATATTTTAATATATTTTATACTTGTTTTAGGATCTTTTCTTCAACGCTGAATTAGGTCTTGTCAATAATTTGTCACGAGCACTGTTTTAAGCGAGTACAATACGATGCATATTGCCGTAAAGTAAAGAATGTTTCTATGAGCGAAGATAAAGCTATGGTTTGAATTTTTAAGTAGCCTACGTATAAATAACTTTTGTTTACATGCCGCCCTTAGCGGTTACTGGCTTTTGTAGCTATAACATACATTTTAGTTGTTTAGTGGTGCTTTAATCTTGTATTAACGTTCATTTTATACTTAGTGAAAATTTAGTTATTCTATTTCCATGACGAAACTCCATAACAACAGTCCTGTAAGTTTTCTCTGCATTTTTTAGCTCACGTACATGCTGTACACAAACTTGTGTTTCGTCTCAAACATTTTGTTTGGCATATCCGATACGCAAATGGTTCACATACGTATGCTGCTCACATGAATAACTACTAATTACTGGAGACTTGAAAAATCTGTTTTTTTCATTAGGGCCCAAGCTAGAATTCCAACAACTGTATGTTTGTGTCACTTTCGAAATTGGCCTTTGACTTATTTGACACCTTCTGGAAGTCTCTGAGCAAATATTGGAAACACTTTAACAGCAATCATAATGAGTATCTACTTCCTGCTACAGTTCTTAAATATTCTTGCAGGCTAGCGTACAGGTCAGTGAACCCGCGAATTTTTCCGCTCTCTAATAATTACGTCTAGTAATTATTTATATATATTTTTTTCTAATAACAAACTAACTTATGGAAATTGTTGGGCGAATTTCGGTGTCAGTACAATTAGTGCAGAACTTTAATCAATGTTTAATGACAGCGGCACAGCATTATTATAATGGGAACTTAGATAAACTTGGCCGTTTGATTATAACTCTCTCTCTCTCTCTCTCTCTCTGTCTATATATATATATATATATATATATATATATATATATATATATATATATATATATATATATGATAGTATTTGATCTTAGTTAACTGATCAGGGTGTATGCCCTTTCCTGTTCAATATCACTGTAGCTACTACAATTGTTTATTTTCTAATTACATTTTGCTCATTAAATTTTTATAAAAAATGTCACTTTCTTACAACATGACTGCTGTGAGGAATGTTCTTTCCTGTCATTTTTCCCCGTTTATAATGTAATAATATGACATAAACAGTTAAGTTTGTGACTTTTGCATATACCATGTAATATGCTACAACTTTTCGTGGACTTTATGATAGTTACAAAAAATATACTGTCGTAAAGTTAAATTTCTTCTTTTAGACATTTTATGCGAAAAATATTTTGAATTTGGCTGGTTGTTACACTTTTGTTAGGAGAAAAATGACACTGCAATTGTTTGACATATTTGACGAACAATGCAATGTCTCTCCCCTCTTGTAAAATTTTCCTCTTACCAATACCAAAATTATTTTCATTAAAACTACAAACAATTCTTGCTGTAGTACTCACATTATACAAATGCCTTAGGGTTTAGTAATACATTTCCATATATATATATACACACACACACACACACACATTGCTTGTAACGTTAAGCATCTCTATTTATGGTAATAAACTGTTATTTAATTGCGTCATTATTATTAGCCCCATGTGGATTTTTTATGTGTTTATTGCTAAGTAGTATATTTTACAAGATAACTGTAATTATGTCCTTTAAAACTAGACATTTCTGATCAACCAGTAATTCCAACATTGCTTGCTGCCCAAAGTAGAACCACAGCTATATCTATCAAATATTAATTTTCGGGTCAAAATAATAATAGAGAGTACACGTTAATTTCTAACTCTAAAGCCTTTTCGGACAGTGTTGTATTTGTTGACTTTTTAGAAATTTATTTACCATGTTAACTGAATCGAAAATCATGATTGTCATTTGATAGGAATATTAATACCTGTCTGTAGGAACTGTGATGTAGATTTCTAACCAAAAAAGAGCAGAAAGTGTATGTATATATAGACACTAGTGTACGTTCTCATAGCAACGAAGGATATTGAGCGTTTCGGAAGGTATGCGATGAAAGCTTTTTAATATGAGTGGGAGGATATTGATACTCGTGTAACTTGGAAAAGGGGCCAGCATGTTTGAAAAGAAGAAATAAAAAAATGCTCCTGCGCGGGGGTTTGAAGGCGTGGGATAGGGGTGGAAACAACAGAAATGTGGGAAGGTGGGAGCAGGAGGTAACGGAACAATTGGGGAGCTCGGAGGGGAATTAATGAAGCCGCTCCGTGGGAAGCAAGAAGAGCTTAAACAGCGCCGTTTTTAGGTCGCTCAGCTCGTCGATTTTCAGTCAATAGCTGCGTTATCACGTTCAGTTCCTTTGCAGCTGAGTTTCAGCTTTCCAACGTACTAGCAACATTATTTTCCTTATTGAATTCCAGAAATTAGTACACGTTCATGCTTTGTTTCGTGAATGGAAAAGACATGCAGTATTTTTTATACCAAATAGACTTTTTATTTTTGCAATAATTAAGTGTGGTGTTTGTGTGTTGTAAATAAAAAAAAAGAATTTAATTTTGACGTACTGAAAGAACGGAATTCTTATTTCTTGTCTAATTTGTCTGATAATACTGTTTATGTATACATAAACAACATATTAAGAGTTTATTTTAAAGTTTTTAGTAATATTTAACATCCTGTACACTGAGAGAATGAATTGTTTCATTGTACTAAATATATTTGTTTGGGTGATGTTTGCTTCAGCCAAACAATATTTTGTTGGTAAGACCAAGCTTGGAGTCCTCCAAACTAATTTAGTTATTTCCCTCGACCAAATTATTCATTTAAACGCAATTTGTTTGTGCCAAGCGTATATTTGGTTACTATAGGACGTCAAATA
>PNEQ01128845.1:0-37532 GCA_003012365.1 Medauroidea extradentata
CCGCAATTCAAGTTCGATTACGTCTTGCCCTTGTTGGTAGGCATCAACAAACGATTTAAATCTGGTTAATTTAGCCTTTGTTTGACCACGTTTTTGTACGAGTGATTTTAAATCTGCCATGCCTTATGATGTACGAGGTAACAAGAATAAATTAATGCAGATGACCCTGACTATGTTGTATATGCATGAAACGACCAAAACAATTGGAATGACACAAGGATATAAATGCATTCACTTACATTTTGTAACGTTGTAATGGTTGGCGTTTTTGTTTTCTGGCATCTGCTTCATGTCGTTTCGTAGCACAAAATACGCTTATCGTATCCGGCCCGGAGGACCAAAAATGTTTTGTTGAAATTATGATAAATGAAATTCTTCATCATTGTATTTACTTGCTTTTCTAACTGCGATAAAAACTTCGTATTAAGATTGAAAACATACCCGTGTAATGCAAACAAGACATTGCTACTAATAAATATAAACAATTGTACCAACAAAAATGTTTTCTCTCTGCTGCGCGGCATTCAAAGTCTAGTGGAACGCATAGAAGTTGTAGTTTCACATCACTGCACGTTGCTGCTACTTGGCGGCAGCACTTACTACAAACTAAGTCCTCAACATTGCCCTTGGGCCATTATCAAATTGAAAATGTTAAAAATAGTATTAAAATATAAAAATATTTGTGTTACTATGAGGCATAATATAAAAATATTAAAAAATTTAAATTCCTGTGTAATTATAAGGCATAATATAAAACAATAAAAAGGAGTTTAATCCCTATATTGCTAGAAGTTATAATACAAAAAAATTTAAAAATTAAATTTTCTCTGTTACTATAAGGGACAGTATCAAAATAAATAAAACAATAAACACAATTGAATTGGTCATTTGGAATAGGGCACATGTCAAAAAATGCAAATGTTTCAGGAAAGAGAAAAAACTGTATAACTGTTGAAAAAAACTTTCATAAATGAATGGGAATATTTCTTTGTGGGTATTATATACATGGTTTTCAAGTAACACAATATTTGCAGAATTTACAGGAATATGTCAGATGTGAAAAGATTAATTAACAACTGGACATGTGCCCATTTCCAAATCACTGTGATTATTCTGCACAAAATTATGCAACGATTAATAGTTTATTGTATATAACATACATGAGACATCTGCTGCACTGCATCACTTTATTTCTGATCACTATTGTTTATTAGTAAAACACATGAAATAAAGGTTCACAGATAATGTTCATGTCTCGAGGGGGGCTAGGAGTGGAAGAGGAAGTAGGCCCCCTCTTCGCGCTGCGCTGCATGCTATTTAAAACACATTGGTCTTCGTATGCTCTGCGGTATTGACAAGACTGTAAACAGTAGCGAATAGCGCGCGGCCGAAAAGATAAAAAAAATATATATTTATAGCAAGAAAATAAAATCATTATAATTGCTGTGTTTTTATTATTGTATTAAAAATGCAAATTTTGTAATACACATCACTCAAATTTTAAAACTGTAAAAAAAAATCGTTTTTTTATGAATCACCTATATCACTGGAACACAATTGGCTATCGTCGTGATTTTTACTTCAGGTCTCCAAAACGTTTCGAAATTCGATAACTAAGGGGGTGAAAATACATTTAAAGTGTTTTCGATTATTCTATGATATTTATCGAACCAGTCGAGAAAACGAAGGGTTCTTTGCTTTAGATTGATGATTATGTGCGTATATATATATATATATATATATATATATATATATATATATATATATATATATATATATATATATACACACATACTTGCAGTTCCCCGCGGCTTCGCGTGCGAGTATTATTCAAAACCGATAATATTTACTTTACTTGAAAGACCACTTTGTACACCAGATTGGCACTTAATTCATCTAGTGTTAGAATAACAAAGCTGCTAGTTGAGCTATCTCTGCAGCAGAATAAGAATATATATCTATCCACGCGAAAAACAGTCCTATGTTTGTCCCTACCACTAACAGTGACTTCGCCTGGGCCTTATTTATAGCCCTGCAAAGTTGATGTTGTGGGGTAGTTATTGACTCTTAAATGTAAGAGGTCAATAGAATGGAAAACTTCTTATTGGCCCTATTGAACAACCACTGGTAACAGTACCCTTAGTTATGTATTTTCAAAATGTTCACTTGAAGTTTAATGCCATTAGAAAGTTTTGGTAGGAAAATGCTTCGCGGAAACGTATTTTGTGCACCAACCTTGAAATTAGTAATATTATATATGTGAGCTGATGTTGTTGCGGGACCTAAGTGGAAAATGAACTGCATAATCCGTTTCACCCCTTTTAAACGACCACATGCAAACTGCACTAATAAGATTTGCCTTGCAATTTTTTTGTGACAGAATTGAACGTTCGTAGTTTTTAACGGAATTGGAGCCCAGAACTTCCCGGAACATATACCTGAGCTACAAACAACTGCGTCACGTAACGTCCAAATAATTAATGTAAGAAATTTAATTTGAAAAATGAAATATTTATGTCCTAGGCATATAGATGTTGAACAACACCACGTCTCGATAGGTTACTCTAGAGTAGAACTCCTGTAGTCGTACTTGCTTTTCGAATTGTCTGCCTTGAAATTTCACAAACTTAGTTCAGTTATCTTATAAAGAAAAAAACTTACAAATAATTTTTTAAATACTTATGTAAGCATCACTCTGACGCGAACAACACCTTAATACCTTTACTGGTTAGATGGATTTCATGGGTTGATGGAAACCAAATTTTGCGCTTTTTCACCCTTATTGGTGTCGAATTTTGAAATATTTTAATTTCACATCTTAAACATTTGTGTAAGTATCCAATTGAAGTGCAAATCACGACGATAGCCCGTTCAGTCGAAACAAAAAAGATTATTCATTAAAAAATACGTTATGAACCCTGCTCAATACTTTATCGGTATCTTGTGAACGTGAAAGACATGACAATAGCCCACTGGGATCATGATACATCGACAGTTAATTTATGACACATTTAACCAATTTTTATCACTTTTCACCTCCTTTGGTGGCAAATTTGAAAAATTTGTGAAATTGGTTTACATATATTTGAGTAAGCATCATTTTTTTTACAAAAATCACGTCGCTACACAAAAATCGATTAGGATCGATATTTATCGATTGTGAATCGAAAACATATTTTACCATTTTTTTAACCTCTTAGGGGCCGAATTTGGAAGATATATTTTAATGGTATTTGGGATATTTCAAAAGCATCATTCTAAAGCAAAGAGCAATTGGATATCTGGATTGGTTATATAGATATGGAGGAATAATCGAAAACATATATATGACGTATTTTCATCCCCTTATTTAAAGAATTTCGAATCGGCTCAAAGTCCTGTCATAGACAGTTGTATACGTAACCAATTGAAGTAAAACTCACGACGATAGTCAATTGTGTTTCAGTGATAAAGACGATTCATTAAATAAAACACATTTTGTACGTTTTTACTGCTTGGGGGTCGAAATTCAAAAAATTCTAAAACTGATTTTTTGGGTATTTATATAAGCAATATTTTGAAGTGAATACCAACTCTCTATCCCGAAGGGTTCGATAGATATCAATAGTTAATCGGAAACACATTTAAGGTCTTTTCACCACATTAAATGTTGAATTTCGGAAAATCCTTAAATTGGCTAATATACAATTTTATGAGTGTCTTATTAAAGTAAAAATCACAATGACAGCCATCGGGTTTGAGCTCTATTGACGTTTCTGCGGAAACATATTTCACCCCTTTTCACCCCCTTAGAGGTCGAATTTCGAAAATTCCTTCTTATCGCTCGCCTACGACTTGAGGGGAACCCCCACAAAAATTTTCATGATTCTAGGTCCAGTGGTTTGGGCTGCAGTTTGATATGTCAGTCTGTCAGCATTGATTTATTTATATATATAGATCCAATTGATATTTATATATGGACGTGATTTTTTTTAAGGTTTATGCTTAATTCAAATACCTGCAAAGTGATTTTAGGAATTTTCGAAATTCCCCACCCAAGAAGGTGAAAAGGGGTGAAAAGTGGTGAAATGTGATATATTGAACCAAGAGGGTTATTATCATGTGATTCACGTCTAAGGGACACCAGTAAAGTAGTCTAAAATGTGATTGAAGGGTTTATAGAAAATCATTCTCTCAGGAGATGAAAATCCCTTGAATGTGTTTTAGATAAATCTTCTCGAACCCATCGAGATATTCAGTTTATTTTTACTTCAGGATAATGTTCAGGTAAGTGGCCGCAAAACGGTTTTTAGATTTTTCAAAATTCGAACTGTTAGTACTGTACAGGGATTATAGGTATGTGATTTTTAATGAATAATCGATTTTGCTTCGACTGAACAAGACATAGTTGTGATTTTCACTTCACTTGGATTCTTGAACAAATATTTAAGGTAGTAAATAAAGATTTTTCGAAATTCGACACCAAAGGAGTGAAAAGGCATAACATTTGTTTTCAATCAGCTGATGATACTTAGCTAACACGTAGATATATTGAGGTGTTGCTCGCGTCAGAATGATGCTTACGTAGGCTAAGTACCTAAAGAAAGTAATGCAAGTTTTTTTTATTTTATAAGATAACTTAATTATTAAGAAAGATATTTAGTTTGTGAACAATCGTGGCAGACGATCCGAAAAGCAAGTACGTCCAGCTAGAAATAAATTACACTGAAGTTTCGTTCTAAACTACAGTTCTATCGTTGTTGTACAACCTCCAAAAGCCTACGAAATTATTATTATTTTTAAAATTAGTTTTCGTGAATAATTTCGACGTTATGTAGTGCAGTTGTTTGTTGTTCCGGTCTATTGTTCCGAAGATTCTTGACTCAAATGCCATTAAAGCTGTGCAAATGTCCCTATCTGGCACACAAAAACTGCAAAACAGATCAAATTAGTGGAATTTTGATGAAGTTGTTCAATAATGGTAAATATGTATAATGCTGTCTACTATCCACTCAAGTTTCTCGACAGCGTCATCCCGCATATACCATCTTACTAACCTCAAGGTTGGGACACAAAATAAGTTTATATTTCTGCAAAATATTATCCCGCAAAAACTGCCTAATAGCACTTAGGCCTACCTTCAAGTAAAGGATTGGAAAAATAAATATGTTATTAAGTACACCATCATCAATGGTTGTGCTCGGGGGAAATAAGTCTTCATACGACGTAAACTGCGTATTTCATTCGAATACCCTCTTACATTTAGAAGTCTGTAATTACCCTACAATGTCAACTTTTCTGGGACTACAAATAAGGCCAGGCGTAGTCACATGGACGCCTGTAGCTGCATATCCTGCTGCGGCGTTAGTTCAACTAGCAGTATTGTCATTCAAAAACTTTATGAATGAACTTCCTATCAGATGTACAAAGAAATTATTTAATTACAGCAAATATTATCTGCTCACTACTACTGTGTAGGCTATATATATATATATATATATATATATAAAGTTATTGGTTAGTGATGAATATCAATCTACTTTACAAGCGATGATGATAATTTTAATTTGTTTTATATGTGTATTTTTATATGTTTAATATATTTTATATGTATTCAGTTTAATGAAATGGAGATATTTTGGTTAGAGCTAAACATTATTGCCTTGAGAGCTTGAGAAGGTGATATGAGTTATCAATCAGGTACAGAATGTGACAGCGGCGTTAGTAAGAACACTCCAGTAAAACTCGCCAGCCAATGCCAACGTCCGCCGCGTTTACGAAATCCAAAATTCGATAGTGATGTCGCAGTGAATCGAACCCGGACCGCTAAGAAGAAAACGAGTGTTCAGACCACTACAGCACCGCTGAGTCTTGTTCAACTAAACACATCTGTAGTGTTGCTTTTACAGAGATTTGTTTACTTGTTTTAATCCCAAAATTTATTTATTGTTATGATAAATGTAGTTATAACTTGACTTCTCGTTGAATGCAGGATTTCTTGCCACGGAATATAATTTTTTTATCAAATTTTACTAACCAATATCATGACAGGTACACTTATGCTTTACAGTTAACATAAAACTCAGAATTCCGGGTACTGTAAGCAATTGACAACAACTTCTACTGGGGTTAGTGAAAAACATATTGAATGTGTTTTTTTTGTTAGAACCGAGTAGGTAAATGTTTTCAGGACTCGTAGTACGCTATTCAGCGGTTGATCTTGGGACGGGAGGGGTGACGCGGCAAGCCAGAACAGGGTGGCCAGAGCGCAGAGTGGGGGAAACTGGGACTAGAGAGGCCAGCCTCACGTCGTTTGGTGGCGACAGTACGTAAGTTTTGCTTACATTCTTCGCAGAACGAACAGACATCAACTAGAGGCCGTCCAAACGATAAGTTGAAATTCTCTTGAAAGTATTTCAGAAAAATCTTATACTTAACACTGTCTTTCATAGCAGGGTACTTTTCGACGAACATATCAGACATTATTTTAACATTCAAATTTGCAGGTAGATATTTCTTAGTAATATCGTTTGAATAGTGTAACTCTTTTACATCAAATGACTTTATAAAGTCATGGATATTCTTACATGTTTCATCTGGAACAGTATTGTGACGAGAGCCAATAGAGTTCCCTCGTCTTATGGTGACTTTCCAGAAACTAATAATATGCACAATTGTCGCACTTTTTTGGAAATATCCATGCAAACTGATAAAAGCACGTTTGCATACTGGTATTCGGGTACCATTAAGACACACGTGATATGTAAAATGGTGAACTTTCGGCTTTGACTGTGAAGCATCTTGACGTTTCCTTTTCCTATCTGTGGGTGTAGCTTGAATAAGACTCTGAAGATATGTGTCCCGAGCATATTAAGTGTCAAAATCATAGATGCGGCTCAAGACAGTTATCTGCTCCTTATTTTTGAATGAACCAAAATATTTACGCAAATTTAGTTCATAAGGTTCCAAAACTGTTTTTAATACAGAATGCACTCTAAACGTTACACAATCACTATCAGCAATCAAATATTGACAACACAAAATACGTTAAAAATATTTTAACGGCATAAATATTACAGAAATAATATAATGGTAACAACATCATTTTCAATGCAACCATTTTACAATTTTTTTGTTTGAACTGTTTCTATTAGTATAATACTAATAATTAAGAATAAATTTAGTTAACAAGCCAAGATTACTCTGTTTGAACATATTAGCAATAACAAAGAAATCATGTTCAGGCAATTAAAAGTGACATGTTAGATGCAAGGACCGAGTCATCAATCTTCTTCTCCGCAAGTAAACACTCTACCATTGTACCAACGAGACACATAATAATATCACTTATATTACAATAACGAGTTTTCGCGAAAGTGTTAGCGTTTCATATATCCAGCAACACATACAATTACCACGCATATACTATACTTAAAAACATTTTCACACTCCTGCAACATGGTCCAGTTTTCCTCTCTGCGCTGTATTTGCCAACATGGTTGATGTGCTGCAAACCTTTAACCTTCGTGGTCTTTTTTACAACGCACTTACAACTATCTTTGTTTGTAACACCTTTCTTTCATCTTTTACAAACTGTAGATACATCAGCATCCGAACTCTCTTCGGCACTTGACATATTTTCTTATTATTCCTATGATAGCCCCAAAAACAACTCCAACTACTCCGATTCTCACGCAACACTTGAAATTGGATCGCGCCAATATCATTCACACGACACTAGCGCACGAGCTCACATTCGTTGACAAAAGACTATCGAGCCTATGATTCCACAATGACGCAAACCACTTCTTCGTTAAGTTCGAAAGAGTTACATCTACTGTGGAAAAAGACACATCTACTGGACAATGTCCTTCTCGGAATTAACTGTGAATACCTATGAGCTCCAGTATAGTATTATGACTTGACAGAGGTGTTCTTCTCGCGTAGAACAATGTAAATACACTCGTAGAATACATGCATAAGAAAAATACCATTTTGACAAAAATTGGACACGTGCTTTTTCCAAATGACCAATTCAATTTAAATTCCTGTGTTAGTGTAAGGCGAAATACAAAAAAAATAATAAAAATTAAAATAAAAAAATTAAATTCGTATGTTACTGTAAGGCACAAAATAATAAAATAATAAAATTAAAATTACTGTTTTACTATAATACACAATATAAAAAAAATAATTAAAATTTCTATTACTACAAAGCATAATAGGAAAAAATTAAAATATATAAAATTCCTGGGTTACTATAAGGCATAATATGAAAAAAAAATTAAACATTAATAAAATTTAAATATTTAGTATGGTAAATAATATCAAACAATAATCACTTTCAAAATTACTTCAGTGACTCTCACTTCTAATACCATCATATATGAGATTTATTTGACTAATTAATACTACATTTCATGATGTTGTAACAACAATAGGTTTACTGAAATCAACAGAAAGTTTTATATTAATTATATTCTTAGCAATAGAAGATTATCAACGTGAACAATCAATTACATATATATTGCTCTTTCAGAGACAAATTTATTTGAGTAAAAGTACATTTAATAATTACGATATGAAGAATCAAATTCAGTTTTTGAATTTCTAAGATGTTTGTAAGCGTGTACATTTTATCAGCTATATAATTTTCTATGTCTAAATTCCAATTATCTTTTGGAATTTTTCTCATTTTTAAATGAAGTATTTCAAACATTGCAGTGATCAAATAACAAGCCATGGTTATCTTGTATTGGATCTTCTTTTCTATTATTTTAAAAACAAACAATTACAGTCAGGCATATCAAACTGTAGAGAATTAAATTAATCTTTCATGTCAAACTGAAATGTATTCGAGTCTGTGGGAACAAACTTTTCAAGACACTGACAATTATTAAAAGAAATGGGAATTTTCAGATTTTTTGTAAAATTTTACCTTAATTCCATCTCCGTTATTTGCTACACATTCAAAGATTAGCCACAATATTTCTATTTTCTCAACAATAATTTACCAGCATTTGGAACATTGTTAGGCTCAGGAGTTCCATCAATTTAAGTTTAGGTTGTCAATAGAACCTCGAATAAATGACATTTTGTAACCCCCTTTCCAATAAATATCATTGCAATCTCTAATAAATCCAAACAAACATTTTAATGGATAACTTCGTTATGTTTATCAATTCTAAAAGAAAATAATTCACCAACCCCATAACTTTTCTTCAACCATAGATAACTGTACATAGTCTGACTCTGAAATTGAGTTTAACAACGAGTGCACCATAGTGGAAGTTATTCCAGGATTGTCAAAACTCTCAATAATATTTCCATGTTTAGAAATTTCCATTTTTGAAAATAGGAATGGATTGAAATACACACACTAAGGTCAATAGTAGAATATTTAGCAGTATTCTCATTTTTATGTATCTTTGTTATCTTAAATGCAAAATATACATAAGCTTCATTCGGACGTGAAAATGAAATACCAATTGATATGTCAAATTCTAGTCTCTCATTGTATTCATTTAAATTATTTTTAGTTTGATCAGTTGGTGGAAATGTTTGACGATCATAACTTTCAATTTTTTTCACTCATTTACAAAGAAAAAAAATCATTTTAAATATTAAAATTTTAAAACTTAAACAATAATAATATTGTTTTTATTTATACATGTGAACCAACTTTGTCGTTTCACCACGACACTTGAGGCAGTTCGAACATTGTAAAATGTCTAACTTTTAAACTGTTAACTAATGTGTTTTATTATCCGCTGCTACATTTCGAACATTTTCACGTAAATAGAAACTCTTACGTACCTTGTTATCCACTTGTAACAATTTGGAACCTTCTTCGATGCAGTTGAACTTCGTAAACACCACAGATCAATCACCTAACGTATCTTCGCCGTAGATTGTTTGTGAACTAAACAGTGACACAGGTGCAGACAGTGCAGCTAGCCTTGCGCTACACTAGCGCGCTACAGTGACTGTTACCGAACATCGAGAAAATATTAACCATGAGTTTTATTTTTCTGTTAAATAGCGAGTTTAATTAATGGGTTTAATGTATAATTAATATTGTACATAGTGAGTTCTGTAATTATTGTATTGTGCCTTACTTTTGAAACTTCAAGTTTAATTTAATTGTATTTCCTGACTGCATTTTTTCTTCCGCCATGTTGTGAGGACTATATTTTCATTTATATTCTTGCTCGCTTCTGATATTTATATTTGTGATTTTTTTCGTATGTGCGTTCAGTCGGCTTCCAGCGTCATGTAAGTGTTACTCATGTCTTTCGTCATTGTAAACGTGGAAATGGGTCTTTATGCTGCAGGACTAGTCTTTATCCAAACATTTTAAACAAACGTCTCCAAATGTCTCAAATGACATCACCACAAACAAAACCGTTACGAATACGTTTACGATTTGTGTCATCCTGTCGAAATATACAAATAATGTTAACATTATCCCTTATAAATTGTTTCGGCACTTTTGAGTAAGAATTGTGCAAAACAAAATTATTCAATATTTTTATGTCTACCACGAGTAAAATTGTCTCTTACTGTATCTTAGTTATCTAATATATTATCATCAAAGACAACAGCAGAATTGTTACAACAATGATCAACATCAATTTGTTCATCATTTGAGAGAAAAATTATGCTACTGGTTCATTTAATTAATTTATTTGCTGCATCAGTATCTTCTCTTAAAGCAATACATTTGGTTGATTTAAACTTCTTGAACATAAGCATAGATACAGTACCAAAATTAAACCACCCTGGGGCATATATAAAATTATCTATCATAAGTGTGGTTTTACCACAATTAGGTGCGATAGAAGTGAAGCAAGGAATGTTATCAGGTAATAATTCTTCATTAGTTTTTTAAATAAAGTTGTCAGGTATTCTAATTTTATATTCCAAACCATCTCCTTAGGTTTGGTATTCGTTTATTTACAAAGTAAATTTTTCTATGCAAATGAGTAAAGTAATTAAGTTTTCAGTCTTAAATAAAATATTTCATATTTCTTTTGAAACAGAATAACATTTGGTATTTTTAATTCAGATTTACTCAACATATTTAACACCTACTGTTACATAGGAAAATAATAAGGGTAGAAAATATAATCAAAATCCCTGTTGAGCAATATAATGTAAAAGATCTTGGAAAAATTATAAAACTATTACTTCACTCACCAAAATGATAGTTGATGTAAAATAAAACAATTATGTGTCAATCAAATCAGATAAAGTAACAAACAGATAAAAAAATAAGAGTACTTATGACCTGTTGTTTGATAAATCAAGACTCTGTTGGTAAATTTTTAGGTTTTACTCAACATAAAGTCTTAGAAAAAAATAAGTTTCATCGAGCTGATAATATTCCTAAAATTACTCCCTTTGTAACAACTAATTTTAATCTGGTTTACCAAATGGCATGGTTCTAAAACGTGATGAGTATTAGTGCTTCATTAAAGACTAGTCTTTCTTTCGGGGAAACAATTTATTACGATCTAAACCATCCATTATTTTTTTCCTATATATATATATATATATATATATATATATATATACACACACACACACACACACACACACAGTGAAAAATATTGTGTTAGAAATAGGAGATGAGAAGTACTGCAATACTAGAAATGAAACCATTATATACTCTAATGCAGGTAATAATTTATTTTGCATGATATGGATGCTCTTTGTTGCAGGAAAACTATTCCACTCTACACGAGTTGCCACAGGATGTCTCTCCAAGATAACACAGGCGTCGCATCACAGCACATCGCTAGATATTGTGCGAACGCACTTCTCTTTCCTCGTTCGACCGACTGGCATGTAGTGTTACAATTTCAAATACGATTTCGCTTGAATGAAATATAGGTTTTTTTTACGTAATTCCATTTTGTGTATAACTGAAAATTAAAATATTTGACATCATTTAAATAACATTTTATGTGCAACTAATGTAATTTGTGATTTTTGTATTAGTTTTAGTTTAGATACACGGTGATGGTTTATTTTTTATTTGAAATATATACACAACTTCTTTTACAAATATTAAATAGGAAAATAGTCCATATGTAGTAATTCCTGTACGTGAGTGTTAATAATGTACATGTATAAACTGTCTGTGGATAATGATGTCTGTATTTTCCGAAATATTTTCACTTTCATCAAGTGTGTCGTTATGCCAAATATCGAGTCGCTCCTGTGATGAGGAGAAAGGCGAAGGGGTGGGACACATGAGTGGAAAAGCTAGAGGACCGCTGAAAAGGAAATAGGAGCAGTTAATTTGCCTATTTGAATTGTACTCAAATTGTTTTATTTATATTTTTAAGCAAATAAAGATGGGTAACATTTCTATAGAAAGTGTACTGAAAGATTTAGACAAAGAATCGTCAAATTTAATACATATAATTTGTAAATGTGTACATAAACTTTTAAATAGACTATGTTGTAAAATATATATAGTCACTACATTGATTATAATTTTCATTTTGTTATTATTTTCATCAATGAAAATTTATTTTAATAACACAATAGCAGTTGATAAAAACCATATGAAATTAAAAATTTGGGAAGATGTAAAATTTGAGTTATTTGACATGGATTCATTTGATGGATTTGTTGTTTCATATCCTTACCAATATATTCACGTGTCTGAAATATAATTTCGTAATAGAAATAGTCATTGGACACATAAAATTATTGAAAATAATTAGTTTTAAATCTAGTTTTTTTTTCGGTTTTTATATTTTTCTTATTTCATGTTCAGTCATTTACACTCATTAAATTTTAAATACGTGGTTTATTTCCTTTTTTACGGTGATACTGTAAAAACATGTTGATAAGAAAATTGTGAACAAATTGTCTTAATATTTCAATAACTCTTGGGAATTGGTCATTTGTGCAATTTTGCACACTAAAAAGGGTCACTGCATCCGAACATACAAATATGCTCTACTAATAGTATTTTCCCTACATGTATCAAATAGTTTTGAAATATGTGCCTTTCTCTACGTTATTTACCACAATTTTTACATGTCGAAATACAGAAGGTTCTGTTTATAGTCACAAACAATATAATGTAATGTTAATGTGATCTTTCACGCAAAGACTGGCTAACCACTTACAATATTTGCTGTCTGCTTTTACATCCAAGCGTATATTTTTGTGTGTAGCACCCGAAAAGTATATTTTTTACTCATTAGGGTATGGATGCTAACGAGGATTACTAAGAGTAGCGTGCATTATTATTTTGATACTTTGTTTTATAGTTAATTAACTTTTACAAATATTATTCTATTTGAAAGACTATTGACAATGTATGTCTGAAACGTTCAAAATTATGAAAATATTAATGACAAACTGGTGTGGTAGTTACAATATATATTATGTATTTATGTATATATATAGTATATATATGTATATATAATATATATACAAATAGTAGATCACCTTTCTGTTTGTGTATGTGGATATGTGTGTTAGTGTGTGCATGTCCCTTAAACACTTTTGAACCAGTGGACCAAATTATCAACATTTGTACACATATATTTCTTAGCTATCTGACTTGACTTTTATATATTTCGTTTACGCCCTTTTCGTATTATCAAAATGGCGGCAAGTTTAACATTTTTGTTCAAGATAGATATCTAAAGAACCTCACTTTAGCATTTAATCAAACTGGAATACATATACTACACACAAAGCTGTCTTTTGAGTTTTGTGTAATTCGTTCATCCTGTGAACATATTTAAAAAATGGCGGTCATTTTTATATTTTTAGCATAGTATCACAAATCTTAGGAAATATTTTTTTAGAATTTCACCAAACTTGGTAGGTCTACATACATACCTACTACATACACAGCTGACTTTACTTTTCTATAATTCGTTCATCCTGCGAGCATATTTTAAAAATAGCGGTCGTTTTTATATTTTTTGCATAGTGTCACATATCTAAGAAAATATTTTTCAAATTTTCACTATACTTGGTACGCAAATACTACTTACAATGCTGAGTAGAATATTGTCTATTTATTTATTCCTGTGTTCATATTTTCAAAATGGTGGCCAATTTTTATATTTTTATAACACTTTCACATGTGTTGGGAAATTTTCCCAGAACTTCACCAAACTTGGTACACATATTATACATACAAAGCTGAATAAAATATTGTGTACTAAGTAATTTCTGTTTCTGTATATTCAAAACGACGGTCATTTTTATACTTTAAGCAATTTATCATGCATCTTAGGAAAAATTTTTTCAGAATTTCATCAAACTTGGTAACCATATACTACATATAAAGCTGACAATACTGTTGTGAATTTCATTCATACTGTGTTTACATTTTCACAATGGCGGCCATTTATATATATTTAGCATAGTATTCCATATCTTAGGAAATATTTTTCAGTATCTCATCAAACTTGGTACACAAACTACATACGCCGACTTGACTTTTGTGTATTTCCTTCATCGTGTGTTCATATTTTCGGAATTGCGGCAATATTTATATTTTAAGCATAGTTCAACGTATGTTAGGAAATATTTTCCAGAATTTTATACAAATTTGTAATCATATATCGCATACAAAGGTGACTTTATTTTTGTGTAATTCGTTTAACCTGCCCTCCTATTTTCAAAATGACGGCCATATTTATATTATTAGCATTATAAAACATGTCTCAATATATTTTTTTTTTTTTCAGAAATTTATAAAATGTGGTACACATATACTGCATACAAACTTGATTTGACTTTAGCATATTTCGTTCATCAATTTGTAATATTTGGAAAACAGTAGCCATTTTTTATTTATCTTTATGACCGAACGATAACTCGTAAATTTTTCCCCAATTTATTAAACTGGTCACTCACATATTACTCAGCAAGCTGACTTATCTTTATTATGTATCGTGTACAATATGTCTAAATCAGTATTATCATAAAATCTTTTTCGATTACGTAAATTATTTTAACTTTCAGGAACAATTGGACCCACAACGAGGAAAGTAGCCTTATCAGTAACTGTAATGCTTGGAACTTTTTGTTTTTTACGACGTACGCAGAAAGTTCAGCTCATGCCTTGCGATCGTTTTTCCTTGCGTACTTTTACGTCCATGTCCGATAATGTAACTGTCATATGCTGCAGTTTTACATTTCAAATAAAAGTGAAAATTAAGTTGGCCGCCTGCCAGGCTTTGGTCCTTCTTAAGTAAGGAATTCTTGGCAAACGGTATTTTATAACGCATAAGTGTCTACAATACAGCTAAATCTTTCACTGTTATTTTAACCCCTAATACGATAGTTGCCAAAGATATGAAACAGTCTTGTTTAATTTAGGTTTTTAAGAACATGACGGTCGTGGTGTGTTCAGTGAGAAACAAGAACTTTAGTTATGTTGAAAGCTTATTGGGAACCCTACTTGCGTGCTTTGCAAGCCCTGTGGCTGAAACTGAGCTTTGCGCATGCGCGTAAAAACATACTGTGATGAAAACTAGGACGGAGAATATTTGTTAAGTATGGAAATGTGACCGCAACATGTGTAGTACACGTTCGCAATGTCATAGTGCTACTTGAGCTAAATATCGTACGGAATGATTTACTGAATAATTGATAGCGTGTAGTGGGCTTTACATCCCAGTGAATGTGTCATCACTCCGCCAACTACACAGCGCAGCTAACAGCGACCAGGCTGTTTGTATAAGAACAGAAATGTCAAATTGTCTCCTATATTTCATTCGAAATGTGTTTTCTCGCAAAGTGTATTGGCGAGGCAGAACATTAACGCACGACTCTCGTGCCATGGCCATTCATGAACAAGCAATACATTCTGCGATAGTGCAGTTTACAACTTGTTCTACATGTCTCTGTTTTCAGCTGTATGCAAACTTCAATGTTTTACCTAATTACATGTTGCATACATAAAATGATTATACCACTTATATTTATGTTTCACTTCCTGCATAGATACTACGGACTTGTGTTACTGACAGAGAAATTTCGATAGCACAGAATACTTACATCACAGAAATTGTAACCGTTTCAGTTCGATGAAAGTAAACGACTGCTAAAGACTAGAACTAAAAAATTAAAACATTTTACTTCGTGGAAGTTAATCACCGAGAAGAGAGAGGATATACGTGTGGATATTAAATTTTCATCTTCTTCCTTCGCCATTACAGCATGCGATGCTAAATAAATATGCACCAAAGATAAGGTCAACCTTTTAGCATATTGTTCAAACTAATATTACTCACAACTAATAGAAACATCGCACGATACCTAAACATGAATGAAAGCAATGAAATATGCAATGGAGGAAATTTTTTTCACTTCACACTTGAATACTTCTTGTATTACAGATAATCAGAAAATGTTATATATTTTTAAAAACTTGTACCTGTATGAATCCTAAGTCCAGTTATCAAGTATATAACATTCCGCAAAATTTCAGCGAAATTTGACACTTCTTAAGACATATTGCAATGTTAAAGTACTACAAGTCAGAAGAAGCTATTTGTAAGGAGAACAAAATTAAAGTTTAACCACATACTATAAACTTTATCCTACAGGATGGCCGAAAAGTCCCGCATCATAGGCAGTTGTTTTGCAGTTTTGTAGGTGAACCATGCTGATTATTGAAGAGCGTATTGAGATTATCGTGCTCTGAGGGAGAGGGATACTCCCAGAGTGATATGGCAACACATTTCAATGAGAAGTGCCCTGAACGACAGCCAGTGTCACAAAGATCTGTTAGCAGTCTGCTAACAGGAAGTGTGGCATGTGCACCCAGATCTGAACACCAAGAGAGGTGGAGGAAACGGTTGTGGCGAGGATAATGGCAAGTCCCAAGAAATCCACTCGACGAACTAGCTTGGAATTAGGTGTTCCTCAAAGAACCCTTCAGCGAATCCTGAAAAAACACAACTTTCACCCATACAAGTTGCATGTGATGCATCACATGTTGGAAGACGATCCGGACCGACGCGTTGAAATGTGTAGTTGATTAATAGAAAATCTGAATCAGAGGACGAAGATTTCATGTCCAAAGTGATGTTCTCCGATGATGCAAACGTTTACGTGAATAGCGAGGAGAAACGCCAAAATTTGCGCCACTGGTCCGACGAAAGTCCACATTGGTATACCGATGCCAAAGAACGAGGAGCTGCTCCCACTATAGTGATGTGTGGTTTATGGAATGACACAAGTCATCGACCTTACTTTTTTGAAGGAACTATCTCAAGTGAAAAATATCTGAACTTGTTGCGTAATTCATTGATGTCCGAGCTCCACATAATTGTTGCAAAACCTCAGTGGTTTATGCAGGACAGTGCAAGTGGTTAGACGACAACATTACGCAGTGGATTGGCTAAAGGCGGACTGTGGAATGGTCTCCTCGATCTCCGGATTGAAACCCAATGGATTTGGCTGTATGGGGATATATGACAGTATAATGATCGCGAATTGCGTACTAATGCCGTGCTATTACGCCGAAGTTGGTAAAAGAACATCCTGGGGAACATGCATGATCGCCTGCAGCTGTGTTTTGATGTATCAGGCAGTCATATTGAGCACATTCTATGATTTACTTCACACACATTTAGTGTAAGTTGTTCTTCCTCTGATGCGGGACTTTTGGGCAAACATGTAGAATGATTCTTTAAATTGTGGATGGCCTAAATTAAAAAATAATTTTCACAAGATTAAGTTTCGACATTACTAGGGCCATTTTTGAACTAGTTGTCATACTATTAAACAACAAAGAGGAAAGTTAGACCACTGGATGTATCAATCCATTAATATTAGTGTATATATATATATATATATACACATACACACACACACACATATATATATATATATATATATATATATATATATATATATATATATATATATATATATATATATATATTCGAGGAAGAGCTATGACACTATTATAGTTAAACGAATGAAACATGATTTCCAAATAATGTCTGTAGATTGGGAAAGGAATATTCCTCAAATTACTTTTGAAACGAACCTAAGATGCCTGTTCTGCTTGATGTAAAGTAAAATGTGTATTTAAGTGTAACTGAAATCACACCACGTTATTAGTAATTACTAAAATATATTTCAAAATCTACTGAAGTTAAACGAAGCAGAGTATTGCATAACACGCCAGAGCAGTAAACACGGTCTACTGTGGAAACTCCTTACAATCAAATAATCGGCAGGAAAACATTCGTCACGAAAACTCCCAACTGATTGCTAGGCTGCGATACGTCTGCACGTCCGTCGTACTTTTACAACTATTCGTGTCTTCACATCACCGGACCAACAACGATCCTTGCATACCGCTACTGACTTCGTGAATTGTATCAGCAGTTTTGCCGTACCGTCAACTGGGTAAACTTTGCACCAACCAAAATAATATTTGTGAATTATTTGCAACTATGGACTGCATATACAGAATTATTGTTCAAAAATACCCACCTATAATCCGGTTTCTCAAAGAGTTTCAGCTATCTCCAAAATGTTATGTTAACATGCAAAAGTTATTGCGATGCGGTATTTTCATGAACTGCACACACGTCAGAAATTTATTAAAAATTGTGACTAAAATTAACATCGTACAGTCTTAAAATTATAAACTTGAAAATAACTGTCTTGGCTTCCGGACTTGAATATGTTTACCTCAAATGCCGTTGTTTAACAACGCATGCATATAACTATCAATCCTGTGCTAACATTTTGTTACTATTTTTAATCTTAGTCATTTAGTGACAATTGCATCAATACGTCGTCTTGAAGAGGAATATTTCATTATTGTGTTTATGTTTCAAATATTCATGTATAATTCATTTGATAGTTACAAAATTTTCCAGTAGTAAAATGAAAACCCAAAATAAACTTGGGTAAATATTAAATTGTTATGTTTAATGAAATTTTGTTAAATAAACTACAAAATAATTATTTGTGCATGCCTATTAAATTTATTGGTTCTTTCCTTTACTATCTATAGAACTTTAAATTTCGTGTTTGATAATACTGGTAAAAACGTGATAAACATCGGTAATTGTAAATACATGAATTCAACAGTAAATGTTCACTTTCATGAACTTTTAAATCAAGAAATGTCAGGTTGGTTCGTAGCCCTTCCTAAACTTCACCTGTAAAGTGTGCGCGAATTAAATTAACAACCTTAATTCCTCTAATATTTTTATTTAAATATTGTAATTTTATAAATAAAACCTTTGGCCTTCTGGTTTCAGCATTGTGAATTCGCAACTGTTAACTATATGCATGATATATTTTACAATATGCACTTACTTTACAATAATATAATATTTTATATGAAGTTTCAAATGTTTTATTTCACAAAATTTTCCTAACTTCGCCATTTGTTCAGGAGGATAGATCTTAGGTGTGATATTCACATTGTGCTCTTACGACCCGGGTCATGTTGACCTTGTGTCCTCGCGACCTCCGAGAAGCAAATCTTGTGGTCGAATAGTCCAAACATAAAAGCACCAGTTAATGTCATGAAGTCTTCCGTGTAAGGCTGAATGAATTCTAGGCTAAGTACATGTATGTTTAGGTTGTGGTGTAGTGGTCGCTGTGTCTGGCTGTTGATGTAGAGGTAGTGAGTTTGAATATTTGCCGAGAAAACTTGTATAGGAAACTGACACTTGGTCTGTTTCGTATCCCGACATACGACACAGTGCACTCGCATTGAACTGTACCAGTTTATAGTTGATAATTGATATAGCTGATATTGAAATTGTTGATAGCTGAATCACTTATAAGTAGTCTACAGGAATACAAATGTGAGCGTATGATGAAAGCAAGATAGAGAGTATTGTGAACGTGTTGTCCTGGCACGGACAAACAATATCAGACGCGCAGTTGCATGATATATGTACGAAAGCACTCAGTATTAGCATCTTGCTGTTAGCGCCTTCTCGCCAGCGTTTCCTGCAGTTATGTGTTGTGGATACGGCGTCGTTTAGGGAAGGGATAATGGTCCATAACGAAAGATGCTGCAGGAACATCTTGTTACGGCTCCCCAGAGAGTGCGGAGAGCTCGCTAAGAGTTGAGGCCAGATTTTCCCAAGGTTCTGGAAGCTTAGCGGGCAAAACTTGTTGCGAAGCCGCCTGAGAGATTGTTAAGATGGCTGACAACCTGGCCTGCTAAGAGCCGTGCTTTTCTTCAGCGTAAATTATTACGTTTATTCACTGCTTCACTTCACCAAGTTACTCGGCAAGCAAAAAGCATTTTAAGTTAGTATTGTATCTGCTTCTATATTAAAGTATGAATATTTCATAAAAGCGGCATTATAAGGATAGATATTATTAAAATTTCAAGAGCCGAAAAACTGTCAAATTATTTGTATTTATTAAATTTTAGTAATTTTTATTTTAGTTCGGTTTAAATGCTAGTTAAATTTATTAAAAGTGTATTGCAAAACATAATTATTTCTTTTGCATCACTCTACAATTCTTATAAAAATAATTCACCATTAACATCATTAATGCTAGTAAGTAGACTAAAGCACGAATGGACGTAGTTTTTTGGACAGATGTCTGTAATAGAAAACTTCAGAGAATAGGAAAACGTCATCGCAATGGAATATATCGAAAAAATTACATCCAGACACAAACTCCCATCCAACAACTGTTTCAAAGATCAGACTTAGAACATTTTTACTCCAAATTGCTGACATGGTTGTCTTTATATAGAATTTTGGATCCCAGTTTACTAAATATTAAAGTTGTTTTGTATACAATAATCAGTTAGATATTTGAATTCTATCATATCAGTATTGAGGGAGGTTTTTAGGCTTATGTGAAAAAATTATAATTGTAAATAAAGCCATTGAGACAGCATGCCAAAGTTCATGTGTCGTTATCAACATGTATTCAGACTAGTGGTTTACACTTACAACAGTTCCTCCGAGGTGCAACTTGAATATTATATGTGGTGTTAGCTGCTACTATTAGGGTTAAGTTGTTTATGGAATAAATTAAACTGTGTTTTAGACCATTCGTTCATTCATCAGAATAACTTAGTTGAAAGTTCTATGCCGTCTATACATTTTGACCCTAACTGTTGGAAGACTTTCTGTATTGGGATTGTAACTAATGTAACAGTGTATGTGTTCGACTACATTTTTGCTTATCATTGCTACTAACTTTAAAACTTAATAGCCATATGTTCGAAACAATGTACAGTGTACAGTATGGGATGCTTCTGAAACATGTATCCAAAATTTACCAGCGGATTAATAACGTGAAAAGAACAAATTTGATACACTCTACCAGTGGTCCATCTAAAATATTAAAGGTTGTAGAAGCCCCTAAATCGAAGTCAGAAAAAACATGTGTTGTGGGATATTGTAAAACGTACTTGTGTTAAAGGAATACAATGTTGTGAAAAAATTTACTTATCCAGGATCTGGAATAAAATAAAGGTATGTCCACGCACCCCCTCAGTAAAAAAAAAAATTCGCGCTCTGTTCTTGCAGAAAAAAAAAATTTCAAAATCTAAAAATAATGTGGAATTTTATGCTATAATATAAATCAATATGTCGTAATTAGCCAACAAAGTACTGTTGTTGCAACTCTCTAGGACTCGCCGTTTACGTGTAAAATGCACTCAAAATTTCAGATGTGGCAATAGCCCAGTGGTTAGGCAACACTTGCTACACCCAGGCGTACATTATCGTGACTGTAACATGGTGTCACAAGCTAAATAGTTTTTGATAAGGACAACATTGTATTACAAATGTATGCAATTAGGAACGATGCTACACCGAACCACATTATGAAGCAAGGGAACAGAAACAAAGAAATTAAATTGACGGGTTTCACGCAAAAGGAACCAAGACACATGTCATATGATTTGAAAAAAACAGCTTGCAAAGCTAAGTTGACTGTGTGATGGTTGGTTCAGTGCATTGCAGCAGGTAGCACAGGGCACATGGTGCTTGGTTCTATTTGTATAAGTAAATTTTAAAGTTTTGTTATGTAGTTGGTGTATATAATCAGAAAATGACGCTTAGTTCCTTCAATATAAAAGCCGTCCAAATGACGTTTCAATTATGCTTTGTTTTATGTGATACTTAGAGAGCAGAGGTATTAAATTATTGTTCAGTTGGCATCTTCTTGTATGAATTGTACGATTTTATTTGTCAAAACCGGTTCACAAAACTTGCATGTGTGGTATGAAGTATCGACACAGATCGCTCTAATTTACACAGCAATCAACACAGCAATCAAACATATTTTGCAGACATTACATTCGGTTATTCGAATTTCAGTACAGCAACCCTTCAATCTGTGCCCCTTCAGACTCATTGCAGCAGGTATAACAGGCAGTAAAGACTGGCGAATTGTTTCAAATACTCCTGGCATGTCTCACATCTTATCGCAAGCAGCCAAAACCCTCGTTAACAAGTCCTTTTTGTATTCTATAAGTGTTTCATAGGCCGATTCCTTTACAAATCCCCAGAGTCAAAGTCTAATGGGGTTAGATCCGGTGAGCGTGATGGCCATGATACAGGTTCACTCACCCATTCGCATTCAAGTATCGGGATATGCTTCGTTGACGTGGTCATGCACCAATCCGCGAAATTAGGTGGAGCGCCATCGTGTCGTAGCCCTATTATTTGAATAGCGGCGAGTGCAACATCATGTAGTAAGTCTGGCAACGTGAACCTCAGTAAATACCAGAACTGAAAGACGGTCACAGGAGTTGGTAGCAAGTGCGGTCCAATAACACTGTTGCCAAGTATTTCAGTTAATTGAATATCGGTGCTCATATCCTTGTATTGTAGTTGCATGTGGGTTACAATCATCACATACGTGGCTATTTTGACTGTGAAGGGAATAAGAATGTCTCTGAATGTTTCATGCGATGACACAGAAAACCGTACTGAACGATTGTGGACATATGCCATTGCAATACTATGATGTCCCACTTATTAAAGAACATAAAAATAACACCAAGACTGATGATATACGAAAATCTAAACAGGCCGAAGATGTGTGGGAAAGTAGTCATAAAATACTGTTGCATGCTGTGTTTCTGAGAGCTGGGTGGCTAGAAGATATGTCGAAACACCTTATGGACTAGCCTATGACTCACAAACCGGACGGCTACGTGGTAAGAGTCACGCCGAACTACATCATAGAGGCCGGTGTCAACTGCGCCTTAACCGTACAAGACCAGCCTACGAGACTCAAGTCACGTACCAAGCATGATGCAGTGTCTATAGTTAGACTCATGTAATTCGGTGAATCCCCAGAGTTTAGCCTGGGTATATAAGCCCCGAATCAACATATTTATTTGGGAACAGGCCGCTACTGGTCGTGCTAGAAGAAGGCACTATGCTTGTGGAGAGATGCTGGCGAAGACATCTTGGTGATGTCAGAGTCTACTGTGAGGCTGCAGGCACATACCTTAGAAGCAGTATTGGGCGAAACAGGAGGACTGCTGCTGCGGGTCGACAGACAACAAAGAGGAGCGCGACGGGAGTCGAACCGAAGACCTCAAGAGTGAAGACAGTGGTGCACTCGGGGTGCTGCGCAACACATGGTGAGCCATCACAACTTCGGACTGTTAAGGTTTTACATTGTCACTGTTTGAAAGATTGTTGATTGGATATATGACTGGATTTTCATTGTGATTTGTTGTAACTTAGTCTTCAATTAATTAATGGCAAACATTTTTATTCTTTAATCAAGGGTGTCGGGAAGGTTATAGTTGATTGCTGTTTTCTGTACTTTCGTAAGACTTGTGAGCTAGTAAATCAATTACTTAAATAAACTATTTTATTTCAAATTATAAGACTTCTATCCCAAAGAGCTCAGAGAATTGCCCCCTCGTAATTTTGCTAAACTTGCAACAATACTATGAGAAAATGAAATTTTACTTACACTAGAAACACACCCTATCAAATGGAAAATAAAAGAATCAGTATTTATTGTGAATAATGCAAATGTGTTCAGTCAGTAAAGTATTTAATTAAGAAACACGTGCAAACCTGCGACAACAAAAAATATTATTTGCTAAGTGACAATAGACTATAAAACCCATTAAAAGTTGCGTGGCCAATCAGGAGAAAGCTCAACTGCCATTGGTCACGCTAGGAGCAGAGCTGCAGACAATAAATACTGCCCAATTTTTACCAGTTTATACTTTTACTTCATCTGAAGACGGGAGAAGATGTCAGTCGTGAAAAGTCAGTCTTTTAAAAATCTACTGTGTTCTTTTGTATCTTCATCTTTGTATCGTCTAGTCTGTTGTCTGTGACGTCGTCGTTATCTTTTCTTGTGCCCATAAAATGTCTTCATCCCAGTATTGTCTGTGCTATCTTAATTGTAATATCCTGAGTTTTACAGATTATTTTGATTAGTACTTCGACTTTCATTTTCTCGTCATTTATTTTCCTTTGTTTGTTGTTAACTTTCATGTTCTGTTTTTATGGATGTATTGACTACAGCCAAACTAGTTTCGTTTTCTCATTTTTACGTTTTTCGTTTGTTTGTTGTTTCCTAGTCTCATTCTAATATTTCTGGGACCACATAATATTGCAATGGCGTATGTCCACAATACTACAGTACATTAATTAAAAGATCAATAGCAGGAAAAACTGTAAGGAATTCGCACTGATGTAGGAAACACTGACAATAATCTCGACGAAGTACCTGGTCCGCTGGCTGCAATGTTTGCATCCTTCTCATACTGTAAGTTTGTATCAGCTATTCATGTAGTACACACCATAATGTTGAATTCGTTGAACAAATTGCACTAGCGATAGCACGGCTGCTGGTAGAAGGGTTAACACTCTCCAAGACTGCCTCTTCAAAAAGTGGGGTTCAACTCCTCTGTTGACCCGGTCGACCACACCTCAACAACGTGCTCGTTTCTCGTAGTCACTAAGTGACATTTCCGAACGTGTGACTGTTAGCTGACGTCGTGCAGGATATCGTTAGCTGTGCAAATGCGCAGCTTCCCTTTCGTTTCCTCTAGCCTCACTATACACCGACATCGTGTCCGTCAACATCGAATCAGTGTACGATTCCATGCCCTTGTCTCGCAAAGAAGTGAAATTACAACAGCTACAGTATGAAATTACTTGCAGTTCGTTTCTTTATCTTTTTAACTGCCCACATATCAGTCCACACTACCAGAGTATATAGTTGTTGCACAGAAATGTTATTTAATTTTTGTTTCTGCTCCCTTGCTTCATAATGTGGCACTAAGCAAGACTTAATTCGATGTAGCATATTTCCTAATTACATACAAGTTTTTTAGTACAACTTTATTTGTGTCCAAAATTATTTGCACGTGACAAAATTTTGCAGTTAAAATAGTGTACCCCTGGGTGTAGCAAGTGTTGCCTAGCCAGCAAGCTATAGATACACCTGAAATCTTACATTGTATATGTAAACGGCAAGTTCTAGAAAGTTGCAACAAGAGTATTTTATTGTCTAACTGCGACACACTGATTTACAATTGGTAAAAAAACATCACTTTTTTAAGACTTCCGCATAGTCTTTCGCAGCAGGGCGAATTTTCTTTAAGAAGGATGGGGTGGGGCATATCCTGAACCAAATTTCTTCTTTTCACGTCAACAATTCACTGGTAACAAACGGTTTTTCAGAAGTTAATTTCTACAACATAGTGTGTTTTGTATTTGAAATAAAACCTGCAGTCCTAGATTATTAATTAAAACACTATTTACTTTTTATTGTAACAGGCGATTCGCAAACAAACAGACAAGTAAACTAACAAAGTTACTTTGTTTGCAACTGGCAAACATAGGTAAACATATATACTTCCACAAGGAATTCAATGAGTGAGTTACAGGAAAATAAATTAACACAAACGAGCACCTTGACAGACTTGTCTTGTTTTCTGGGGTCTGGGTGCTCGTTTGTGTTCAGTTACAAACAAAGTCCTTTTGTTTGTGTACTTGTCGATTTGTTTGTGCGTATTCTCTGGTTTTCTGTGACACACCATTTGCTGCAATGACGTATGTCCAAAATACTATTTTACTTTGTAACTAGCTTTCATTGCAAGAATCGTTCAAAATATAATTTAATTATGTTGAGGATAATGCACAGTTTTATATGTAGCCAAATAATTAAAATGAGATTAAATAATAAACTGAGGTGATAGATTAGAAGTGTTGACTTAATAAACTAGACAGTTGTCTTATCATCGGGGAAGTAACTTGCGGGAGAGGGAGGGGGTAGGGAGATGAGAAGCGAGTCAGAAGTAGGGACGTCACTGGTCGCCTAATGAAGAGCACAGGAATTCCAGGAGAAATGCGAGGATGTTCCAGGCGCTCCAGGACCAGGCGGGATCCAGGAACTATCTCATAGCTAACCCCTCCTCCCCACACCCAGTCTCTAGCAAACAATCTCTGGAACTTTGGGGAGAGCAGCCAGCGCGCGGCGGCCTCACTACAAAAACCTTGCAGCGCCAGAGCGCATTCCTCAGACAACGAGCGTCTCTGGAGAAGCTACTGCGCTGCAGCTGGAGGGTATGATCAACTGCTTGCTCCGTCCATCAGTAATATCTTCCCGTAGCATGGGTAGGAGGCCGTGCTTTATAATAGCTTCCTACTGCTTCCATAAGACAGGCTGGGCTCGCAATCTTGGACCAGAGAAGCCGCCAGCATATGACTGATATAATCCTGGCGACAATCTCATAACACAACATTCTAAACGACATCCTTACTACACATTTAAAGTAAATAGACTCATGTTTTGGAATCAACCGAAAACACTACATTATATTTTTAATGTTTCCACACATTAATCATTAATTTAGTATGAAATGAATCGTATTGACCAAATAAAATAAAGCCAAATTTTCTACACTGTTAAAATTTTCGTAAATTCATGGAAATATTGAGTGAAAAGTACTGTAGTTATACAGGAGAGCTTCCGTAACTTGTTGCTTACGGAAGTTTGTCCGTATTGCCAGTTTACGGATGTTTGACCATAACTTTCCATAAATTCATGAAAAATATATTTCTACAATTTTGAATCATATTTTATTGTGTTTCTTTTAAAAATTATTCATGATTACTATGACTCCTAGAGTTTTTGCTCACGCACACTGGTACGAAACGAAGAGAAGACAAGACAAGCTAATGCAGCGAACTCTCGATTATCCGTACTAATGGATGGGTTGATGCCTCGGATAAACCAAAATCACGGATAATCCATTTTTACTCTTTCTTAGATATCAGAAATTTTAAATTCATTTTTGCAATGAAAGGAAACATTTTAGTACAGTAGACTCTGGATTATTCGCATTAATGTATATGGGTATGTGCTAATAATCTAAAAACACACATAATAAAATATCATGGATTTCAAACTATCCCAAGGAAAAAATCTCGTTATCCCATTTATGCGCTGAGATAATTGTTTCGTCTGCTAGAAAATACCTAAATCTTCTTAAAGCCTTTGAAAATACGGTTGCGGGCGTAACACGTTGGTTAAAATAATGCAAGTATACACAGCGTGTATTAAATAGCCAATATTTTTTTTGTCAGAAAAGTTATTTTAGTTTTTTTTTTTTCAATAATTTCAAGTGTAATATTGGATAATCCATATACGGAAAGTCTGGAGTCTATTGTAGAAACAAAGCGCTTCTTCCTGTTTATCATAGCTGTAAAATGTCGCACCACTTTTCTGCATTTCGTGCCGTAGGTATGTAACTTTAAAGTAATTTATTTATTTGTACACAGTAAAATGATTGTTTATAATGACACTAATGAAGTTCTGTACAATTTGGATGTCAAAAACTAAAGCTGTCCCTTTAAAAGTTGCGTGGAACTCGCATTCGCATCTTGGTGTTAACGACAATTGCGTCTCAGCCTGAAGAAGTGAACAGATCGCAACTCCCGAAACATTGCATTTTTTGTTGTTTTTAACTTGTGTTGTCTCTCGTCTTTTGTTTTTTGTTGTTAACTGTTCACTGTTATCTATCTTTCTTTTTCTTTTTTTTTTTTCTTTTTTGGAATATGTTTCTATTTATGTTTGTCTTTTGTGTCTGGGTGTTGTGTCGATATTCGACAGAATTCTATCTTTAAAATTATTTGTTGTCATATATATATATATATATATATATATATATATATATATATATATATATATATACACACACACACACACACACACACACACACACACACACACACATATGGTAGGTCGACCAAATATGGGCACTGGCCCTAATATGGGCACTGCATGGAACTCCAAGTAAATGGGCTGATGTCCGCTAGATGGCAGTGCAATGCAGTGCAGACTTGAAGCGGTGTACGCAGGTACCAGTAGGAGCCGGCAGGAAGCGCTGAGCATGTAGATACGGACACCATTATAGTGAGGTGTGTTGCGCTTCTAACTGTCGTGTCGTGGTAATGTCTGAATGGTAAGTACTCTATAATTGTTTAATATATCTGTATATGTGTATGAGTAGTGGAATTCAGTGTATGTTAATGGGGAACATGTGTTATTTATGTAGTCAAAGTGGTTTAGTTGTGACACACAAATGTTTTTACCGTCGCCGCATGTAAAAAGAAACAAATGTCTGTTAGAATTGTGCAATCATTATTAAAGTGGAAGGAAAGCTGGTGCCGTACACAAAAAACTAAAATATGAAATCGATAATAACATTTGAACCACTTAACATAATTTTATGGGATTTGTTTTGCCAACGTGATATTTGAATCGCGGAGGACAGGGCATTTGGGTCACGTGATTGTTATAAATTGCTTCTGAGAAAAAACATTGTTTTCTTTGTTACGAAACATACCCGATATGAAATACAAAATTCATTAACATGCAAATTTTTCTGGCTTAAAGCTTACAAAGTGGTATTGCTCATGCTTCTGTACTAATGGAATTTCGTATATTTTTAGTATAAGTGACCCTTTAGAACATAAGTATTAAATGATACGACGCAGTTGGCATATTAATGAGTTTTGTATTTCTTATCACACATTTTCTAAATAACATAAAATAATTTATTACTCAGAAGTTTTATATTAAAATCACTATATCTAAATGTCCTGCTCTCCGCAATTCAAATCCCAAGTTATCAAAACAAATCACACAGAATTACTTATTTAATTCAAATTATATTATCGATGTAATATTTACGTAATTGGTATGTGGCGCCAGCTTTTCTACCCCTTAAACATGTAATTAACGTAAATAAGACAAAATGTACTCTATTCAGTCAAATATTGATTTGACCATTACAGACCATGGCTACAAAGAGAGGAAAATGGTCAGAGGAGAACTTAAAGGCAGCTTTAGAAGCAGTAGCTCAAGGGATGAAGATAAAGCAGGCTGCAATCAACTTTACCATTCCACGCAGTACACTGCAAAGACATATTGAGACTGGCGACTATGAAAAAAAAAATTGGGTCGCAAAGCTCTCCTAACACCCGATCAAGATAGTGAATTGTGCTCAAGAATATTTCGTTTAGCAGATGTTGGTATGCCACTAACTTCTAAAGTTTTAAGACGTTCTGTGTACATATTTTGCAAAGAAAATAACATTCGTGTGCCACGAGACAATGAAACAAACTGTATGCTTGGTAGAAAATGGTTAAAACTCTTCCTAGGTCGCCATCCAGATGTTGCTCAACGACGCACACCGAACTGTCAACCCAGAGAGAGCAGCAAAGCTGATTAGGTATACTGTGGACGATTACTTTAAATCTCTTCGCACGGTTTTGAACGACTAGACCTCATGGACAAACCGGAACGAATTTTCAACACGGATGAGGAAGGCGTACAACTTAATCTGCACAAGGCACCAACAGTATTAGCAAATAGGGAAACAAAACTAGTACCAAACGTTGCCCCTGAACATGCTGGGAGTGTCACCGTTGCCGTTTGCGCAAATGCTTTGGGGCAGGTTATCCCACCCATTATATTGTTTAGGGGAAATATATGTAAACATGAGTATGTAGATAACTTACCTCAAGGAAGTTACGTTTTCATGACACCAAAAGGAAGCATGACATGCAGTACATTTGTGAAATGGCTTCAACATTTCTCAAGATACAAGCCAGCCGGAAAAATCGTGTTGATATTCGATGGAGCAAAATCGCACCTTGATGCTAACATTTCTGCAGCTGCTGATGAACAAAATATCACTTTACTGCGTCTTCCAAGCAACCTGCACACATGAACTTCAGTCTATGGACAAAGCTGTTTTCCGATCCTTCGAGTACCATTGGGACAACACATTACAGATGATTTGGGAGAGAACTGCAGGCAGAAATTTAATCGATGCAGTTTTGGTTCTGTCTTTTCACGCGTGTGATCTACAGCACTTTCACCATCTAACATTATTTCAGGCTTCCATGCAACTGGCATTTTTCCTAACGATAGAGATATCATTCCAAAAGTTGCCTTTGCGCCTTCTACGCTCACACAAAGACCATACCCTTGATCCAAGCATCAAGTGAACATCAAGCTAAGTCAGCATCTGTAGGAAGAACATCCCAGAATGTGACAAATATGCCAGCATCAACCATTATTATGTCACTAGTCTCTATTCCTGGGCCCTCTAACACACAACAGAATCATTGTAGGCGATCATGTAGGAATGCAAGAAAAGTAGACTCGGATGATGACGATAGTGATGATTGTGACAATATCACTCTACATTATTCAGATTCATCACTAGGATCCCTTGAATCAGAATATTACAACGATAATGTGATTACATCTCCTCCAAGTGGACAATTCAGACAAATCTTGAAAACACCTGAAAGACAATCGCTGGGGGAGACAACATGTCGCAAGAAGTCGATAAATTACAAAGCTGTCATGATTCACAGGAATTTGTTTCCCCAACAAGAAGACAATAATTGAAGAAACGAGGTAATGGCCAAAAAGGAAGTTCGTCCAACTGGCACTGTCACTTGTGCAATGAAACAAGGCAGTTAAACATGACACGATGCAAGGTTTGCTTTCGTTGGGTACATGATGACTGTGTAGGCTTGGTTCCTAATGAAGATCCCGAGACTTTATTAACATTACGGTGTACATCTTGTGAATAGATCATTTGTTTTTGATAACATATGATGAAATAACTGTTGACTATCATTGTTTTAGTTGTTCTATGTTATATCAGTTACCAAACAAAGGGTTTCATTGCAATGTCAAGTTGTTTTGCTCACACAGTTTTTTTTGTAAATTTAAGTTTAGTCATTTAATTTATGGTTGACTGTTATGCATACGGTACAGTACAATGACTTACATATTTTGCATTCATTTTGTCATGGTTTCTGTTGTCATTTCAGTCTGATAGATATCTACACCTCTTATGAACTCATCTTTGAACATATTCGTACTTAATAGTGTGACCACTAATTGTTAGAATGGGTCATCAATGTATTCACTATCACTAGCACCAAAATTGCATATATAACGTCGTTTTGTACTAACTGAAACGCTGTCACTTATAAAAAGAAGCATAATGCCCATATTTGGAGCCCCGTCTCCTTTCTTAGGCACTTACTAATGTCTACTAACTCGTTAAATCATATACAAAATTGTCTTCCCATTCTAACGTTGGTACCACTTACTGTTAGTACTTGTATTGTAGATACAATTTTCATAGTACAGTATTTTTTCCGACCATTTCTCAATTCACAGTGGCTGTAATTGCTTAAGGGTGCCCATATTTGGTCAACTTTCGAGGCATTTTTCGGGTTACTAAATCGTGAATCAAGATTTCGAGAAAACATAGCAAATAAGAGTATTTCGTACTTCCTGGAAAATGGTGTGCCAGTAATATAAAGAAATAAAATTTTTGTTAGGAAAACATACCATCTGTAATTTCTGGAGGATTTCGTTTTGTTGCAAAACTGAGTGTCCGTTATTTTACGAAGATTTGTGAATGATTTTTTGCCCGTACTTTTCCGTAATTTCACGGAAATTTTTTCCAGCAGTGTAGTTTATCTACTATTAACTTTCCACCACAACGAATTTCATGCATTAACAAAATAAAACTACTTAAATCCACATATTTCAGCGGATAAATTCACTTTATCGACAAAAAGGCCTTAAGGTAACGAACGTGGCGAAACCTACACGAAAGCTTTTCTTGAAGCTGTTAACGGAAGATATGAGTTAATGAGGCAATTATAAAACCCGTGCAACTTAAATCTGAAAATATTAATACTGAAGTGTTGTGCAAACTACACGTGACAAATACTGCTATTTCAAACATCTGTACTAAGTGTACGGATAGGTAAATATGTACGGAACCTTTCTGATAACTGTAATTTGTGTGCGATCTTTTGGCTCAAAAATTATTACGCTTGTCTTAGAATCAAGTTAGCGGATTTGTGAACGTTTAAATTGATTATTCGTATATTGATAATTAGTTAAAAACCAAAAAAAAATTTAATATTTCCATCTAACACATCTCATTTACTATTACAAGTAAAAAAGTTGAATAAATGTATTAATATCATACATATAATCATTAAAATAAGTTATGAAACCTGTTTAACGTTATAATTATTTTACTTAAAATTGAATTATCAAATGAGTAAATTAATTAAGAAGTTTTGTGAAGTGTGTTTACACCGAGGTTAGATTTATTGTTATAATTGTCAGTCTGTTAGGCTGGTGATGTACAGCTAATTAAAATGTAAATTTAACATATAATTTAGTTTCATCAACATGCATAGACCTCCCAGTGTTAAGTATTCATGCAATTGGTCACTAATATTTTAAGAATTATTCATGGGGAGTACTGTAAATTACTATTTTTCTTTCTCTTCCATTTACACCGTCGACACTTTAACAAATTGCATTTCTTTCTTTTTTTAAATATTTATATGATCAAATTACTTTTATTGATGTGTTCTGCCGTTAACTGTAAACAAATTTGTTCCTACTGCGAATTTGTTTGTTCCTTCTTGAAAATACTATTTAGAAAGTCATACGTATTAGGAAACTTTAATTAAAATAATAAAATTTTTAATTTTTAACTCTAAGTTATTAAAATCTCGTAAAAATGAACTTTTAATCAAATTTGTTTACAATCTATGATGATGAGCGTGATTTGTGTTGAAAACATTAAGCTGAAATAGTATTGAATTCGAAGATAATCTCGATAATATTTTTATTATGCAACGTGTATAAAACTTGCCCCAGTACATGGTATTCCAGGTAAGTCTTTTAATGGGTTAGTTTTATACATGCAACTTAAACTCATCGCAGTGATAGATAGGCCAGTAGTCACATACATTTTAGTAGGTTTTGTAGACGCATTTATTACAGCCCTGAGTGTCATTGTACTAAAGATCTCGCTGTCGACAAGACGTGAAGTCCAATTACCTAACTTACTATCCTCTTTAAACGCATCTCAGTGTTCTTTAATAGAAGTAAGAAAGAGATATAATTTAATAACTACTAGGAAACTGTCTAGCCTAACACAAATGTAACAAGTAAGCCACCATGTTAGTAAACCAAACTGGGTCACGTGGCACCTCAAGTTATGTAAGGTGATTTTCAGACGATGGCTAAGTATACTGGTTCCACGAAGGAAAGGGTAACACAAGAGCAAGAGGTGGGAAGGGCCATATCCTTCATAGGATCGCTAGATAAACTCTAAGGCACAGAACATAAAGAACACAGAAGTGAACCTATCACAAGTGAGGCTGATTTAGTACATTCAGGCCCGTTATGTGTCACCACTGATCAGCAATATGGCGTGAAACATTATGACAATACGTTGCTACAGACGAAAACACTGGAATAAGGAAGGGTCAATGAGGAATGCTCAACATCACACAGATATAAAGTTTGCGTAAGTAGCCTCGTGCAGCCAAAAGCGTACCAAGTACACATATTATAAAGGTAGGACCACGCAGTTCAGTTTCAGTAGCAAAGGGAAGGACAGCATCTCATATCATGCCAGTGACTCCTCCAGTCGAAGTGTCAAGAAGACATGGTCTCTCTCGCTCATGAACATCAACCCAAGAACATAGCTTAGTTCGCTTGTTACAGCGGTAACAGCTCTGTGTAATCGTGCCGTGTTAACTTGCCGCAATGTACGCAAGCGGAGACTAGCACATTATTGTCAAATTACAGATCTAAAGTCATAAGTCGGCTCGGCATATCTTATGCCTCTGCACATCACCGAACATTCGCCCAAATGGTCTCCTATGCGAATTTGTGAGATGGTTGTTCGTCTGTAGGTTGTCTTAGTGTTTTTACAACTAAATACTATTACTACTGACACCAATATTAAAATGAACATACATTTTTTGTGCTTCTACACTATACTTTTGAGAGACCGACAACACATTGGTACTGGCATATTCTTTGCGATTATCATACACAATGAACTACTATGAGTTATTACTATCAAATTTATTTTACCACCTGCTTCTTAGTTTGTGGAGTCGATAACTTTTGTGTAACATATGGTTGTGTAACAGTGCCCGGCCGCATTCTGAACCTCTTCACCTATTTGGGGTTTGTATTTTACCAAGTTTTTAAGTGTTTAGGATTTTTGATGTGTGAGGTTGGTATCTAAGTCATAGGAAAGGAAGACAGTGAGTGACAGATATGGCGCGTACAATTTAAACTAATGAAGTTGTTATGTAGCTGTGAGTCATATTGTGAGTCATCTCCCCGAGAAACGTCAGCGAGTTTGGGTAACCGATTATGGTTGCTGGTTCTCCGGATGAATGACTTCGTTCTTATAGGGTAGTCACACAGTATATGGTCCACTGCTGCCACGGGAATGAGTCAACTCAAATCGCTCCCGTATATTGGGTACAGCTTGTGGAGGGTCAAATTCAATATGAGAAAGTTCCACCCTTTAACAGGATATTAAATGGCTTTCAAGGCATCAAGATTTTCCTTGAAAGTATCGAACAGCTGTTGTTACTTGGAGGAATAGTTCGAAGTAATTGCTGCAACAAAAACAATCCTCCCAATAGGCCAATTAAATACTCGCACATTCTCATACTGACTGATCGGTATCAAAATGAACGAGTAATTAAATTATCATATTGGGAGGATTGTTTTTGTTGCAGCAATTACTGAGACATAGCGATGTCTCTTTGCCACAGTTAAGGAATTTACAGTATGTTCTTTTACGAAGGTGTACTTGGCCTGGGCGATTCTCGACAGCAAGCGCTAAATTATTTGCATTATCTGGAAAATCGACTGTCTTACTTACCTTCTTTTAAAGGGGAATATGCACTATGCCAAGTTCATGTGTGAATACGAAGAACTTCCCACATCGAAAATGTCAGAACAAGGAAAGATAACATCTCCGATAATAATAAATTCCCCAAGCATGGTACAACAAAGGGAGAAAACCCTACTACCATGTTGCGAGTAGTATTTGATTCTTCAGCTCTTACAACATCAGGGATATCTTAGAATGACAGTTTACTGAAAGGGTCTTAATTACAAAGGAATACCGTTCATATCATGTTGATGTTCTGCATCCACCCTCTGCTCTTCACTGCAGATATCATTTAAATGTCCAGGCAAGTTTTGATGCACCCAGAAAATCGTCAGTTTCAGAAGGTATCGTGGAGAGACAGCTTAACTATCGCTGAGAACCAACTCAACAGTGACTTACGGTGAGTCATCAGCCCCATATATGGCCATGAGAGCACTTCACAAGTTAGCGTTGGAAGAAGGTACCCTAAAGCGTCATAGAAGTTAAAACATATTTTTGGTTGATGATGTAGATACTGTAGCAATGTTGTTGGTAGGTAATCAAACTTTAGTTAGCCGTAATTTGTTTGCTTCGACGTGAAAGGTTTCAGCTTAGGAAGTGGTAAAGTAGTCATCCAGAACATCCGGAAAACTAACAGAACCTGTAAGTCATCTTGATGTTCCCCTCACATTTGATGAAGCAAGCGCCACATATATCAAAGTGTTGGGGTTAGAATAACATTGATGGGTTATAGTACCATGTACTGCCAGCAGACTTCACTTCGATCAAGTAAAACATTCATTCCAACATTGCGAGAATTTTTGACCAAGGTATTTCTCAGTCACTTTGGATACTGAGTATACTGAGTACACAACTTCAGTGATGCTTCTGTCCAATGGTATGCTGCGATTACTTCCCTTCAGCCGGGCGCACAGAGGACCAGACACTACGCGACAAGATGGGACACCTTAGCTTTATTGTGACTGCTCGTGTTTGATGGCCATGAGACAGCTTTCCACTGTCTGCTTAGGACAGTATAAAACGTGAAGAGACGAGTGGAAAATAAATGAAGTGAATAGTCACAAAATTGCGGTAGTCGATGACGGTGATGTTTTGTTGTGGGCTACTGAAGCTATTGTAGGGGAGGAAGATCGCGTGCAAAGACGATTTTGGGTTCATACATGGAATAAAAAACGTGACATATGTGCTTACATAGTTGAACAATGCGCGGATGAAAAGAGGTTCAAGAATTTCACAAGAATGAGTATTGCCACCTTTGAATATCGTCTGGATATCGTCCAGGAAGATCTGACGAAGTTTTCCACAAACTTGAGGAAGCCCATATAACCTGAGGCAAGTCTTTTAGTAACATTGAGGCAAGAATACTGAAACATACAATTAAAGTCAGCAAAGGATCTTACGTTTTAATGACTGGGCATTTCCATATAAATTAATTTAAATATGTTTAATTTTGTAATTAATTAATTACTTATTTTACATATATAAGCAAAATGATGTCATTAATACGAATAAGGCATTAATGAAATGAGTTACAGACCGTCATAGAAATATACGAAACATTATAGATTTTTTTTACATTGCATGATAGACAAGTTGTGGTTCCTGCACAGTGGACAATGCTTGCACAATCCCACCCTGGGTATAAGTTATCTGCTGCTGTTGGTTGAAGGTCAAACACGTGGCTGGCAACTTATCCTGGGAGTTGACATATCGCGATAATGTATGTTAAAGGAGCTGGCAACATGAAAAACTCAATTTTCATATTTAACGTTACTGTTAAGAACGGGCGAGGAGAGTAACGGGAGAAGAAATCCGAGTGCTGTGCGCTTCCTAGAAGCAGAGATATGGCATGCGGTAAATACCGTGGCTTGGCGACGTGACGTCACCGGTGGCTATCGCTCCGACGCGGTGCGGCGCGCTGCTAGCGACTGTACCGCGCGTTTGCACGGGTCTTCGTGCTCGTGTTTTTGGTAACGTAGTTTATTAATTGATTGGTTTACTCTTAGATAATTAACGTCTGTTTGCAGTGTAAGTAAACATGGAAAATGTGCGTCTGTATATGTTTGAACCGGAAGCTGGCGAAGACGAAAACCAACTGATCAACAATCGACCAAGACCAGCAGCAATAAGACAAAACAACACAGACTGGTGTGAATGTGATCACTGTATTGTAATGCCGGAACATGAAGAAAACGTGTGTTGTCACGAGAGTGAACATGTGACGGCCCTATTTTATTGATACTTTTGTATATATAAATTAATGTAGTTTAGGTTAATTATG